>LGRX02012622.1:0-14808 GCA_001247695.2 Cymbomonas tetramitiformis
TAATCTACAAGTGCGTCATGAAGGGGTACGCTATTACCGGCATTTGTAATCTACAAGTGCGTCATGAAGGGGTACGCTATTACCGGCATGGCATAAGGGGAGATGGGGAAGGGAAGCCACCAATCTCCAGGTGGGCTTGGCGAGGCACGCTGTTAATGGCACCCGGGTGCAAGGTGACGAGTCCTGCAGTGCCCACCTGCCAGATATGGCATCCCCCACACCATGGCTGTGAACCTTTCTCGCCCATGGTCGCAGCACTGCCAGCAGCGCGTGAACCACTTCCACAACGTGAAACACAAACACCTCAAGAGCGTAAATTACAAGAACCTCGACCGCCTGGAACACAAACACCTCGACCGCGTGGAGCACAAAAACCTCGACAGCATGAATCACGGACATCTCGTCGGGCCCTGATGTCTAGGAGCAAAGACATGGCAACGGGGCTAGCGCCATGAACAATGGGCAGCGATATATAAATATACTAGGCAAACCGGCAGAGTTGGGAGTGGATGCCTGGCGGCGAGCTGAGAGAGGCGAGCGAGGGTTGCCGGCGTGCGGCGGCGAGTGAGGATGCAAAGGGGGGAGAGGGCGGCGATGAGAGCAGGGGATGAAGCGGGAGGGGGTTAATGTCCAGGAGGCGAAAACACAAAGAAAGCAGTTTTTCGTTGCCTGGCCAATCCACGTTGCACGCGATGGCAGCGCACCGTGTCAATAGCTCGGGTGGCCAGGACGTGCTCCTCCACAGCCAGCTGAAGCTCCGCCGCTGCCAGCCCAGCATCTTTGCGGAGGGGCATCAGCAAGGCGCCAGCGTGTCCCCCGTTGCCTACAAATTCCACCTGCGAGCATTTGCGGCACAAGTATGCACCACGTCATCCGAGCTGCCCGCGGCCCTCAGCTTCGGCGCGTGGTCATCAACGCCGCCAGTGGCACTCGGCCCTGGCAGGTGCCGCAGCATTAACTCCGCCCGAGAATCTGGACGACCCTGAGCTACCACCCCCAGGATGCTGTTTCACTCTGGTATTGATCTCAGTGGAACTGTGCATTCCCTGCTCATCGCACCGTCGGGCGACCAGGGGCCTCCCGCAGTATCAGATTCACCGGGAAAGGCTAGCTTGTCTTCGAGCTCCTCAGACGACACAAATACGGATTGCCGCAGCCGCCATCTTGTGGCACCCGTTCAGGAGCAAATGGCGCAGGCGGCGCCCTGTGGCACCCGTTCAGGGGCAAATGGCGCAGGCGGCGCCCTGTGGCACCCGTTCAGGGGCAAATGGCGCAGGCGGCGCCCTGTGGCACCCGTTCAGGGGCAAATGGCGCAGGCGGCGCCCTGTGGCACCCGTTCAGGGGCAAACCCAAACCTGGGTGGCAGAGTCACCCGAGGGAGCGGAGGTGAGGAAGACATCCTGCCCCCACCTTCCTGATTACCATCCCAATGGGACAACCCTCTCTGCTCGAGCAAGGGGGCCGTGGATCACCTTGAGGCTTGCGGGAGCAGCGATTGCGCTCACCACTCCGATGGACAACCCTCTCTGCTCGAGCAAGGGGCCTGTCCGTCCGCGCACACGCCCGTCAGTTCCCACGTGAGTCACTGGTGGATAGAAATCATCGGAGTATGTTGTCGATCACCTTCCATCTCAATCTCGCGCCGTCAGAGGAGCGCACATTTGACCCACAGCCTGAGGCACTCCTTCATCCAAGAGCTTCCGCAAAGGTACTTTTCCAGGGACGCTCGAGGTGTCGGGAACACGTCAGGGGGATGCTGCGCGATGCGACCATGGGAATATGCGCCCGACGGTCCCCACGAGGTGAAGACCTCGGATATTCGAGGGAATATGCGCCCCACGGTCCCCACGAGGTGAAGACCTCGGAGATTCGACCACGGGAATATGCGCCCCACGGTCCCCACGAGGTGAAGACCTCGGAGATTCGAGGTGCAGAACGGGGAGGGGAGGAAGTGGAAGGCACGGCACCTTGCTCGATGTGCAGCTCGACAAAGGCGGAGTAGTTATTCGAGGATAGCTTGCATGCAGCAATCATGTCCTCGTGTGTGTTACTAGAGTCGCCATACCTGCTTAGGAAAAACCCAGGCGCGCCAAGGAGGCCGGTCAAGCCCAGGCGCATCCGTGAAGAGTGTGCGCGGTGAGTGCAGCAATTGGCACCAGCACCTGGGCGCGGGGGGCCCTGCAAGCAGGCCAGATCATTGCCGTGCTCGGCCTTCAGAGCTTAAGATGTTCTGGTGGCTTCTGCCCAAAGGAACCATAGGCACTGCCGGTGCGTTGTGCGCAAGGACAAAACAGGCGCATCGTACAAAAAAAGTACTTAGATGAGAAAAGTCGGCTTGGATACTCCTTGCAGCTTGCCCGAGCCCTTGGGTTTGGGAGACCGTTCTCGGCGCAGGCCCTCGCACCCGGCCTTGGCGGCGGCTTTCGCAAAGCTGCCTCCTTCCTCAACGCTGTCCACAGCCGCATCCAAGGTGGCGGTAGATAATACTCCTGCCATAGCTCGGCTGCCGGGCAAGCCACCGCCAGAGCAGTCATCCACTTCCAGAGCGCGCCAAGTGCCCAGGGGTCCAGACTAGGGGCGGGCGGCAGACCATGGGCAGCGGCAGCAGCAAGCTGCGAGGATTGGAAGGGGAGCTGGATGTCAACGCTTCAAAATAAACGGCCGTGGAGCAGACTATGGGGGCACGCTAAGAAAGTCACAAGGGGGTCGAGTCTCGAGTCTCGAGTGGCACTGAAAGAAAGATACAGTTAGGTCGAGTGTTGAGCCTGGATGAGCACTCAAAGAAGTTACAAGCAGGCCGAGTGTCGCAGCGGACCTGCCAACACAGCCGAAGCCATATCTCGTGGGCTCCTCCGCCGTGAACATGATTACATCAATTGAGCGCTTCGGTGTGAAACCTGCAGCAGCAGCATGGTTCCTAACAGGTGACAGGCGGTACACTGCAAGAAGCTGAGCCCACAACGGGTTAGCTAAGGCCGAAAAAGGCAGGGAGTTGGGGAAGGAGATAGGCTGAGCGGGGAGAGGCGGGAGGTTGGAGGAAGCTGTGGAGCAGGGTCACGAAAAGCGGTATGCTGGGAGGACAAGGGTGGTTGACTGGGAGAGGCTGAGGATCAGGGTCACTGAGAGAGGTCGGCTGATGGAGGTTGGGGACCTGGAATTCGAAAAGCTAGGATTCAGGGGGTTGGTTGAATGAGTTGCTCACTTCTTGTAATATATCAAGCACGTAAAATTGGACTTGTCGGAGCAGTGGAGAAAAGGCACACCGCAAACTTACTATGACGCGGGACACATTTAAGCTTCGTTCCGCAACGAGCCTCGAGATAGCACCCGTCAACTACAACAAGGAGAGCATGGTTCACCTGTAGCCCGGAGGGCAGCGACCGCCTCGATTGCGCCCAGGACGCCGACACAACCGTCATACAAACCTGCGCTCGTCATATTCCGTAACACTCCTTATAAGGAACTGTGTCCATCCCCTCCTTACGTATACGGAACATATTAGTACCCCGCCCGGTGAGCATATAATGGCCTTACTTCAGTTCGTAAATTTCCAGGTCAGTAGTACACTGTTCAGCGCTCTAAATCAGGAGAAGCTGGGGAAGCGGCGGGGATATAGCGGTTCCAGTCGAGCTCGTGATTGTTCACACATACGCCGCTGATGTCGTATGCACAAATGATCGGGCGCGGACCTGCGAAGGGAATGGCGTCGGTGTGTGAGCCAGTTGCAACGGCGGGGAGCTCCGGCGAGCTACCCTCCCATCGGCCGAAAATGTTCCCCATTGCGTCTTCCCTACACAAAGCACGAGGAGAGAGGTGAGAACTGAAATAACTTGAAACGATGATGAAAAATGTCTGAACTCAAGCGAGGCGAACTTGCAAACTGGCAACGTCACGTCCAACGTGAGAAACCAGGCATGGGACTGCGGGGGAAGGGGAAGACGAATCATAGCATAGCACGGACCTGACAGTGAGTCCAGTCGAGCGCATAAGGTCTTTGACATATCTGCAAGGGTTGCCGAAAGGTATTTAGTTCGGGCGTAATGAACTAGTCGGGCCATAGGCCTCTAAAGTCAACTTATAACCTTCGCGAAGGCTGCAAACTAAATATGACAGGAACCATAGGATAGCGCGTTTTCTTCAAGTTGTCTCAAGGTTCGTTCATATCGCAGTTAGAGTTATAGTAGCAAGGATTTTGGTGAGGTACGCCGTCATTGCACTTTGGGCGCGCTGCCTTGGTTGGCGCGCTGGGTCACCTGCGAGCCTGCAGGTCCTGCTCGGTAAAGAGCACCCGGGTGACCGCTGGGAAGGGAACTTCGGAAAACGTCGCAAGGTGTTGCAGCTGCAGAAAGAAAGAAAAAAAGGTTAAAGCGCAAGTATCTTATGTCTTCAAAATTTCGCATATAAAAAAGTTGCAGAACCTGGGCAAGACCTGGGCGGAAAGGCGTTCAATGTTCACTTGCGGGGTCGCAAATGCGCTGTCGCCACCGATCTCTGCAGCGTCTACCATGATACATACCGTGCATGCCAGCACAACTCCAAGCGCGTCATATTTCATGGTGTTAAAATCGGCTTCCCGCAATAGGATCTCGCACGTCCGCTTGCGGAGTTACCGTGCTGTAACTAAATGAAAAGTGGATTTGTTTGTTTTTCACTCCGTTTCACTCCGTAAACTGAATTTTATCTTATTTTATATAGCAGCCTGAGCCTCGGCTTCGACCTCGTCATCAGCAGAAGACACGTGTGACCTAGTGTTGTGGTTGGCTCTCCTTGAAACGCTTATTACATTAGGTCAGGCGAGGTCTGGAACTCTCGTCTGGATACTGCATACTCATACTGGATTGTGTCATCGTAAACGAATCGTCATGCGAAGATGCTTGCGATGGCGCTGGCAATCGGACGGACTCGGACGGCTGCGGGCCCTGCGGCTCTCGCGTTGGCTGGTGCGAGGAATTACTGTATTGGCTGGTGGACGAGCATATCCCTAGGGATACCCTAGCTAGGCCCTGCTGTAGCGTCTCAGGCGAGGGGTAGGACTTGCGAGCTTGCGACGAAATCGGTGACCATTCATATGTTTTTGATCTATCATACCGATACGTTCATACCGATACGGTTCTCTCCGTTTAATAGTCGTATTTTAGTCTGACAATCATGAATCATGCCGAAAGTATCGCCACAATGACATCATTGAGTATCATGCCGATACATTCGATATCTCCATATGTCTATCAGGGAATGGTGTTACGGATTCAATGCGTCTCACGAGTTGCGGTGCCTACGCGAGCGTGAAACATGAGATTAGCTTCCTTGCTTGTGTTAACGGCCTTGCTCTTGACAACAACAGGTGGGCCTATTTCTAAATGATAGTACGGAACCCGTGCACGCCTAGTGAACACCTTGATTAATTGACTGCGTTCCATGTTTTAGTGGTTGTACCCTCGAGCAGCTGCGAGAGCCATTGAGCTCGTTGTGAGGAAGCTCGACATATCCTTTTTGCACGAACATTCGCTTTTTGCTCAAACTAACTCATATCTCGCAAACTTATGTTGAAATATGCTCGAAGTCGGGATCCGAATGACTAACCACGACCTGATCGCGTAACCAGGTTTTGACGAATCCCGATATGAAAATAACGTTACGTTGGCCGACAGCTATAGCATGTATTGGAATGTTGCCGGCGATGCGTTTGAGCTTGCGCTCCGCGTAAGGACTTCGGGCTGGATTGGTTTTGGTATTGCGGAGCCAGGCGGCGGTGGTATGAAAGGCGCGGATATCGTTACGGGTTTCGTCGACGCTGAGGGTGTCGGCAAAATTAACGATATGTATGCGATAAATAACGGACAACCCTATCCAGATAGCTGTGAGAACTGGGAGCTTATACGAGCTGAGAAAATTGGGGATACCACTACGATAGAGCTTAAACGATTGCTCAACACTGGCGATTCCCAGGACCGCGCCGTAGACACTGAACTTGGGAAGCCGACGAAGATCATTTACAGTTGGGGGCCACTGAACAACGGAAAGATCGCCTATCACGCAGCGAATAGATTCACAAAGCGAATATATTTTGGCGGTGGCGACGATCAAGTTGAAATTCTTGAGGGCATCAAGTCCGACCCTTACACCGCGAGCTTTTCGATGCTGAATAACTATACTGTCTCCCCCACCACAACGGTGTACCAGGCAAAGTGCTTCGATCTGCCTGAAGTAGATGATGTACACGCGATTGCCTTAGAACACTTCATTCAAGAATCTACTGCGGAATTCGTGCATCACTTTGTTTTAGAAGGTTATCATAAATCCAATTGTAACTCCAGGCTCCAAAGACCCATATGGGCCTGGGCACCTGGGACACAACATTTAATTCTGCCCACAAAGGCTGGCTTCCGCATTGGACCAACCGGTAACGGCTTCCGCTCATTCCGGCTTGAGACACACTACAATAACCCGAGCCTGAAGTATAATCTCGTGGACAAGTCAGGAGTCGTCATGCACTACACCACCGAACTGCGGGAACATGATGCTGGAATGTTTCAACTCGGAGACCCGAGTGTCGGTTTGAGTTTTCAAAGCTTGCCGGAGGGGAGCTCCAAATACGAGTTTGAGTGCCCATCAGCATGCACCCAAAGTTGGAGTCACGATATTACGGTATTTAGCACTTTACTGCATATGCACTCACACGGCGTGAAGATGCTCACCGAGCAGTATAACAAAGAGGGCGCAAAGCTACGTACGACAGCAAACATTGACTGGTATGATCCTGAAATTCAGGATAATATCTTCCTGCTTCCCTTTAAGGTCAATCGTGGAGACAGCTTCAAAACAACTTGTTTCTATGAGACCCCAGATAATCTGACAATGTTCGGGCCAAATAGCGAAGATGAGATGTGCATCGACTTCATGTATTACTACCCCATACTTAGAGACCCACAAACAGTGCGTTGCGATTACGAATCTCATCAGAATTGTTCAAGCCGGCTTCTCTCATCTGGCACCGTTCGCAGCATCGACCGACAATTCGGTGACGAATCTGGCAGCTGTCAATCAGTATTCTTAGCTGAGGGTCATTCACGACCATAATGTGCCACCACAAAACAAACAATGTCTACCCCTTCGCACTTTTGTGATCATGATATGCAGGAAAGATATAGCCATAATCATGCCGACCTTTTGATCATTATGCTCTTTTTGCAGAGGGGTGAATGAATTCGTGTCTCACTCCAATTTGCTGCACCTTTTTTCCCAATAAGTTCTTCAATTAGTCTTCGAGTGCCACGCCCTTCAGACACATGTATGTGAAGATGACTTCTACACGGGAAAACATATTATTTAAAATTGAGCCCTAACAACATGTTTACCTATATTTTCCGAAACTAATGGTTTTCATGGGTCTGCCCTTTTAGCTAGCTTCATTTGATTTACATGTTATCGCCCAAACTATGTACCAATCACACCCTAACCTTCTCTTCCCTGATGGGAATCCGTACTAATGTAGTATGATCAGCATATGGTAAGATTTCTCTTAGCTTAGCATAAAATGCTTGCTTGAGCACCATCATACCACAGAAGATCAGTGAAATACGGAGGGGTATTTGCAGTGACGGACAAATATGATCTTCACAGAATGGCGCGTGTTGGTGGATACGAGCATCAGAGCCAGCACCCCCTCAGGAGGTGGCAAGACTGAGTTGTGATACATGGGCACAGGTTCCACATATCCATCGAGTTCTGGGCAAACGTGGGGATGCCCCTACTGCAGTGTGTTCTTATTGAACAGCTCCATGGTGAGATTGGCAATGAAAGCCGGTATTGAACGAAACTTCGTGACAAAGGTGTCCACCTGGCACTCAGCATGGCATGCCGCCTTAGTGTATCTCCAGGCAACGCGGACGTGCATATGAATCATCTACACAATCCTGCACTTTCCTCGGATGTGCGGCCTAAACACTCATAGCGCTTAATCACTCCACACCGGCCATGCCACGTGGCCTCCAGGATTCAGTCAGGCAGGTGGCTTTCGAGAAGACAAATCAGTGGTGGGTGTGAGAAGGAGGCCCCCACCTGCTTCTGCATCTCAGGCTGCATGGAGTAAGCATTTGGCTGAAGCTCCATACTGCCACCTGATGCGGCGATAGCACAGTAGGCCACATTCATCGAGTGATGCGGGAACAGCTCAGCAGGGTACAGCAACAAGGACATGCCATCGAACTCTCTACTTCCACAACGTCAGCACATTGCCATAGTGACCACACGCCTTAGCCCTGCTCTCTTATCGGCTAGCCCCCCGCCTCACAAGTATGGCTCTGAGCCCTTCCTAGCCTCCCTTGATGAAGAGCAATAGCTCTATTACCCCCCCTCCTTAGACCACGAGGATACTTTGCGCATGACACCTTGAGTGAGCTTGAAGATGAGCTGCTCGTTGTTGGATACCGCAAACATGGACGTGATCGCCACCAGTGGTACCTTACCCTTGCCCTGTTCCGTTTGCATGTCCACCTGCATGCCTCGCCGCAGCTTGGCTCTGAGCCCCGGCACATGTTGGAGGCCCCGAGCTGGTGCGAGTGCTGCGTGCCATCTGCACGCGCAACGCTGCATGCAAGAGGCTGACGCTGCTGACCGCCTACTTTGCACACGGCGAACGCCATGCAAAGCTGCATCCGCAAGGAGGCGTGACGTATAATTCCACGGCAGAAAGGCAAGGAGAATCATGGCTCGAGGCCGCGGCTCCACCTTGTATCCAAAGAGCCGGAAGCACGCCTCGCGGAAATTGGTGATCTGCTCCTTGAACACCGCCTTGTAGCGCACCTCGCGTTTCTCCAGCTCGGCCACCCTCTGCTCTAGTACCTGCGAACCCACCCACGCCAGCCACGTCACCAATGCACCTATTCGAGCCTGGAGACTACACATCCTGATATCTCTAAACTGGAGCCTGCATAATTGATGGTGGGCCCTCGGGGGGCTACCACCAATCTCGCCGGGGTTGCCGTGCAGCAGCATTGCACGGTGTGATGTCGCCTCTCCCCTCAGGCGCCACAGTTGCGCAAAACTCGTGGGATTGGCCGCTGCTCACGCGCGGCATTAATTGCCGTACCGTGTGTTGCGCCTGTGCGACTGCGAGGGCCGCCGAGCCCACCGCCACGCCTCCCTCTGCACGCAACTCGTCGCTGTCCATCGGATCTCCTTTGCGCTTCTCTAAATTGATCAGGGACGCCTGCAGCAGAGTGTCTTCCCCTCAACTCTCCGTGAGAACCGCCATGAGGCAGCGGGAACCCGGATGCCACACTTGGCAGCGCAAGCGGGGACTGGAGGACGGGGCCCTCGCGAGGGTCACCAGACGGGCCTGTGCAATGGCGTCAGCACCAAGAACGGCCTTCGGTTGAGCCCTTGATTCAATGGCACAACCCCATTGAGAAATGTGGCCAATATTGAATGTCATAACTCCAGCATGGATGACGCCATGGGTTGGTTGTGAAACTCCATTGTGCAGCGCGCCGGGTTGAGCCCCACAACTGCAGCACGCTGACTATTCATTACAAGCACAAGTAAACCCTAAATGCCCCGGTGCTCCAGCAGGACGGAAGCTGAGGGCAGCTCGGCGGCTCCGCTGCGCTTTGCGAGCATTTAGACCCGGCAATCATAGCTGCGCCACGTCGAGTCTGATATGCATGAAGGGCGGAACCTCCACGAGTGAGGTATCCAGCGCTGCGCTTCTCCTGAGAAGAGAGTCGTCTGTGCAATGGGCGGTTTGCCATGTGATGCCAGGAAGAGAGGGCCGGCCCAGGCGAACCTTCAGCTCCTTGTTTTCGGTCCGAAGCGCGATCACCTCCTTCTCCGCGTCCGTCTGGTGGGTCTCCGTCTCTGGGTTCATCTTGAAGTGCAGCACCTGAGCCACGCCACCCGCATGCTGAAGCGCTGTGCCAGGCGTCCTCTCCGGCCGAGCTTCCACAAGGGCAATGGGGAACATGGCGCGCTGCTTCACCTTGGTGGTGGCGCGGTTGAAATCCCCACCGCCAACCTTCTTCTCCAGCACTGCCACCTCCTGCTCGTGGCTCCGGCTCCGCCCCAAGACCCGTGTGCCGCCTCCGGTTGCAGCATGCATGACAGCACTCGGCCTACAAATCAGCGCGCAGCCGTCGTCCCAGCAGGCGCACCGCTGTGGGGATGGAAGCAGCGTGCACAGAGGTGCAGAGCCGCTGCGCGCCGCAGTAGCAGTAGAATGCTCGAGCAGTAAAGGAAATGGTGCTGGAAGCTCGGGGAGGCCCTCGACCCGACATGTCAATTGCAGTCCTGGGAGGACCTGGTACCTTGTGACTGGCATGATTCCAGATCGGTGGACGGCCTGGGTCAAGCTAAAGACTCCTGCTTGGTAAAGTGTCTTGCAGCGCGTGTTGCGCGTGTGCCAGACGCACCTTGGCCAGCGCCCCTGCCTCGCTCTCCAGGCTCCGCACGCGCGCCTCTGCGGCGTCCGCAGTAGAATGCTCGAGCAGTAAAGGAAATGGTGCTGGAAGCTCGGGGAGGCCCTCGACCCGACATGTCAATTGCAGTCCTGGGAGGACCTGGTACCTTGTGACTGGCATGATTCCAGATCGGTGGACGGCCTGGGTCAAGCTAAAGACTCCTGCTTGGTAAAGTGTCTTGCAGCGCGTGTTGCGCGTGTTCCAGACGCACCTTGGCCAGCGCCCCTGCCTCGCTCTCCAGGCTCCGCACGCGCGCCTCTGCGGCGTCCGCTCGTTGCGTGCCCGCCACCACCTCCTTGCGCGCCTCAGCGGCGGACGTGGCGCTCTGGTGAACCGCGGCGTCCGCCTGCTTCAGCTGTGTCTCGGTCTGCCAAGTGCTCCGAAGTTCCACGTACACCCTCTCACCTCCCATCTCCACCACGAGCTTCCTCCCCAGTGCCAACGAGGAGCAACAATGACCCGGGCAGCCGCTGGCCACCCAAAACGGCCTCTCCCCACTGACCCAAAGCGGCCTCTCCCCATCACCCAAACGGCCTCTCCCCATCACCCAAAGCGGCTCTCCCCCATCAGCAAAGCAGCCTCTCCCCCCACATCACCCCAAACGGCCTCTCCCCCATCACCCACGGCCACCTGTTTGGGAAGGTAGTGTCTTACCAGGCTCAAGCTTGCCTCCAGTTCCTCAAACGGGAGGCGGGTAACCACCTGACCTCCTCGCTTGCCTCGAGCCTCTAAGACAGGTGAAAGCCAGCACCACACCCGTTGATCCTCGCTTGCCTCCGAGCCTCTGAACCAATTGAAAGCCAGCACCCACACCCGTTGATCCTCGCTTGCCTCCAGGCCTCCTGAACCAATTGAAAGCCAGCACCCACCCCACGTTGATCTCGCTTGCCTCACGCCTCCTGAACAATTTGAAAGCCAGCACCCACACCCGTTGATCTCGCTTGCCTCAGCCTCCTGAGCAATTGGCCAGCACCCACCCGTTGATCCCTCGCTTGCCTCCTGAGCCTCTGGAACCAATTGAAAGCCAGCACCCACCCGTTGATCTCGCTTGCCTCAGGCCTCCTGAACCAATTGAAAACC
This sequence comes from Cymbomonas tetramitiformis, assembly GCA_001247695.2. Classification (NCBI taxonomy): domain Eukaryota; kingdom Viridiplantae; phylum Chlorophyta; class Pyramimonadophyceae; order Pyramimonadales; family Pyramimonadaceae; genus Cymbomonas; species Cymbomonas tetramitiformis. The sequence continues at coordinate 11,535 of LGRX02012622.1, forward strand.
AGCACCACACCCGTTGATCCTCGCTTGCCTCAGCCTCCTGAACCAATTGAAAGCCAGCACCCACACCCGGTTGGTCCTCGCTTGCCTCAGCCTCCTGAACCAATTGAAAGCCAGCACCCACCCGTTGATCCTCGCTTGCCTCCGCGCCTCCTGAACCAATTGAAAGCCAGCACCCACACCCATTGATCCTGCACGGCGATACAAAGCCCAGCACAGCAATCGCCAGCTGCACGAGACCGAGAGGCGCGACTCTGAGATGTGCTCTGAGGAGTGCAGTAAGGACACCAACACCCACGCATGTCCGGGGCTTGATGCCATTGTTGATGGCCGGGAAGGGGTCAATCCCCGTGTGCGATGCTGCATACGGCAGACTCTGACGTGGCAAGGACGTGCACACGTCTAGAGTTTACACAACCAATTCTGACGTGGCAAGGATATGCCACTTCCAGGACTTCCAGGACAGGAGCAGACGCAGAAATCACAGGGAGCGGGTACGGCAGAGGCGCCAGGCAAGGAGTAAGCCGCAGTTCCGCTCTTATCATAGCCGGCCACCAACCAGCGCCAGCAGAGAGCGCAATTGAATTGCACCTCTCGATACAAAGGTCCATGACAAGTCCAGGTTGGGCCGAGTCGCTGCGCGTGCGTACCAGTTGGGGCGACGCGGCCTACGGCAGCGGCACCTGGGCCGCGCACAGCAAGCTCATGCTGGCAGGAGATTAGACGCCGCTGCACGCTCTCGACTTCCTGCTGCAGCAGGGCCGCCTGCCGCTCCGCACGGTGGCCTGTCTCCATCGCCGCGTCCAGCGCTGCCTGCTGGGCGCGCAGCTTCTCCGCCAGCAATGCCGTGTCCGTCTCCGCTGCCTTCTGCGCCTCCGCCGCTATCGCAGCAGCTGCCGCCTTCTCCCCGGCCTTGTCAGCAGCCAGCGCTGCCTCGCGTTGGAGCTCCACTGGCACAGCAAGCCTCACCAACCTCTGAGCGACCCTCGTCCCCTTGCAACCTTCTCCGGCGATGCTGCATCTCCCAATCAGAAGGACAGCCGCTCCTTGCGGCTTTTAGCGGTGACATTTTGCAAACACACGGAACGGGAAAGCCAAATGGTATGCGGCGAACGCACACCAAGGACAAGATCTGACAGACCCCCGTGGATGTGGGATGGCTCAGGTGATGTCATTCATATGTGCGCTTACCAAAGAACCGTCTGCAATTTTATCACAACAAAGATGGCTTTTAACATAATGGCCACGTGGCACTGGTCGGGGCGACGCCTTGGGCTGCGGCTTACTGAGCTTAGTGGCAAGGTGTGACGGGTGGGTGATGCCCGGGAGCTTGATAAGCTCGGAGTTCCATTGCACCAGGCTCTGCTCTGCCGCTGCTGCGCGTGCCTCTGCGGCCGCCAGCCCTGTGATGCCCTTCTCCGCGCCTCCGCGCGCGCCTCCGCTGACGCCAGCTTCTCCCTCAGCACATCCACACCTGCGCATCCCCTCTCCCTCGAGCCATCCCCGGGTCATGTGCCCACAGACCTTTGCTTCGAATGCTTCCCTGCCGTTGCCTGCCTCACAAAACGCCCTTTCGTGCGGCCCGATGGCATCCGGCGGCCGGGGGTCCCTTACCACGTCTCCGGGTTCCCACACAGGCCAGCAAATTTACAGCAGGAGCCAACTGAAAGCGCATGGAAAAGATCCACGGCCCAGAGTGAGGGGCAGATGCGTGAGTGTACGGCGAATGCCCCTTTAAAGCTGGCCCCCCTGATGGTCGATCGCGGGAGCTGCAGGCTTCAGAAGCAGCCACTCAACCATCACTGCTAGGAGCAACCCTCGGATCTTCTGACTGCGCATCCGCTGAATTGATCCGAAGGTGCAGGCCAGGCCGGGCCTTGCGCTTGCGGCGGGGTGGACCGGCCACGACTCACTTTGCACGTGCACTTGCATCTTCCGTGCAGCAGCAACCTCTGCTTCGTACTTCTGCAGCATCCCGCGCTGCATCGCGACCTGCTCCCCCCACTCTCGACGTTACCCACGGTAATCCGGAGCAACCGGTAAGGCCTGCAGACACTTTGACACGCTTGCCAGATGGCAGGCAGAGCTTGCACATCCGATTCACGAGCACGGGCATAGCGAGCCTGCCCAGGAATTGATGACACGCAAAAAGGCACCCCGCATATGACAGGGTATATGCTGCTGGTAAGGGTTCGGCGCCGTCAAGTTTGCGCTTTCATATTCCGCAGCAGAGGCAGAGCTCCCGAATGGGATACACCATACACTTGCGCAACTCAAGACTGCCACCATAAATACACCCTGCAGGAGAATCCTGTTCTCTCCGAAGCAGGAATTCCCCAATGTGCTCTTTTTCCACCAACTGCTAACCCCAGTGATTGGATATACCAGGCTCTGGCCAGTTTCAGATTGCAAGGGGGCACTCCTTGGTGATGAAGCACTACACTCACTCCCCATGTAGACTACCCCTCGATTACACTCTCGTATGGACCACCGCATGATCATACCCCCTGACGCCAATCGTATTCATTGTAGAGATCACCGTGGGATAATATTCCCTATATAGACCACCGTAGGATCGTTCATGCTACTGCCAGGACTGCGGTGTACGCGTCGCCATGCGGCGCCGCACCTGTTCCTGCAAGTCTTTCACTTGCGCCTGGCTGCCCGTGCCTGCGCCGCATGCCCGCCCCGTGCTCCACTTAGCCTAAGCGAGGCCAGTCGGCACAGGCGCTTCTGGTCGGAGGGGAGGCAGCCCAGCACCATAGTGCCCGATCAGTGCGCGAGCCAGCACCATAGTGCCCGATCAGTGCGCGAGCCAGCACCACAGTGCCCGATCAGTGTGCGAGCCAGCACCACAGCGCCCGTCCAGTGAACGAGCCAGCAACACAGCGCCCATCCAGTGAACGAGCCAGCACCACAGCGCCCGTCCAGTACCTGATCCGGCACCACAGCGCCCGTCCGGTGCACGAGCCAGCCGGGGAGGAGCATCAGTTGGTGACGCACCAATATTGCTAGTGGATAGGGCTGCTGCCTGCTCGAGGCGCGCAACTGCTGTTGCGTCATCGCGCGCCCGTCTGCTCCCCAGCCAGCCATCACCCCTCCCACCCTTCATTCCCATAATTTCGAGAACCAGCCGCAATACACCGAGACCCGCGATGTGGCACCATCATGCGCTGAGTGAGAGGGATCCGCAGACCACCGAAAATCAAACATACAATATATATATATATATATATGTATGTGCATGTATGTATGGGAAGGCGAGGAACCTTCTCCT
>LGRX02012623.1:0-23585 GCA_001247695.2 Cymbomonas tetramitiformis
CCCTTTGGAGTGGAGGTGTACGGTGGGCTGGGGCCTGTGGCGTATGGATTCCTTCGGAAGACGCAGCGGCGCTTCAGGGAGCGGCGGTACATGGAGGCGAACGCGGAAGGGGGAGAGCAGGTGGACGGCAATGGGGACGTGGACGAGGACGAGGACGAGGACGAGGAAGCGGCACGTGGCGGGGCTGTGGGCTGGAAGGAGAAGTGTGTCCGGCTGCTTTCTTTCGCGCTTGCACGGGGGGTTGCAGGGCTGATCATCAGGCGGGCTGTAGGGCGATGTCCGGCCGGAAGTGGGTGGCGTTGGGCTGGCGGAGGGCGTGTGAGAGGAGGCATGGGCCCGGACCTAAATCGGGGGGAGGCGGACCGACGGGAAGGGGCGGAGAGGTTGGCGCTGATGGACAGAGCGTGGGAGGGCGCATTCGAGGAGACGGACTATGCCACGCAGGATGGGTCTGGCGGTGGGACGCAGAAATCTGAGGGAACGCAACGTGAGCGGTCTGGGCAGGCCTCCGGTGGGGCAGGCGAGGCAGGCGCGATGGCATCGAGGCTTTTGGAGAGCATGGAGGGCGTGCGGCGGGAGGTGGAGCATCTGGGCACTGTGGGGGGTCAAGGAGGGGGCACCGCCGAGGCGCGATCTGGAGGGGCACGGGCAGGCATAGGCGGGCTCAGCCAGGCGGCGTCAAGTGTCGATGATATCTTGAATGAGTGGGATGACCTTTTGTCGCCGGGCCCGGGGAGTGGGGTCTGGACTCAGGAGCAGAGTGGGGCCTCGCCGGAGCAAGCAATGGCCTTGGCTGAGGGAGGGGTGGCCACCTTGATGGGGGCGAGCAGGCGGGTGGCCGGCCTTCTTGGGGTGGTTGATGGCATGGGGGGAACTGATGAGGATGACGGGGGAGATGTGGGGAGGTCCGCGGGTGGAGATGACACACGCCGGGCCCCTCAGATCCCGGGGGCCCATCCTGGCAGCGATGACCCCTTACAACTGGTTGCACGGCGGCATACGGCCTCTCATCAGCTTCCGTGCCCATCGGGCGAGGTTGCTGGCCGTGCCGGAACTAACAGTGAGCAGCTGTCGGGAAGGCGACGACCGGGTGGTGAACTATCGGCCACCGGGAGGGCTTGGGGCACACAGGCAACTGTGGGGATGGGACCCCAAGTTGGAACAGTGCGGCACGACAGGTGTAGGGCAAGTGTGGAGCGCATTGCTCAAGTTCGCAGCTTGCTCGCAAGACAATCACAGCAAGGGCTTCAGTCATGTGGAGTTGGTGAGGGGGGTAGAGGGCTACAGGCGCAAGTTGGTGGTGGGTGCGCAAGTTCGGATGAGGGCAACCCAATTTATCCTTCTCAGCCCCTTGAGACAGCCCTTGGACATTCTGGCCGTGGAGTGGGTGGGCAAGGTCTCTTGAGACCAGGGTCTAGGGCGTGTAGGGGGCAGCGGGGTGCTGTGGGATGTGGGCTTGGTGGTGAAGAGGTGGATCGAGTGGCGGAGGTGAGCCGGCTTCAGAGACACAGCAGCAGTGCGCCGGCAGGGCAGTCGCAGAGGGGCTCAGGTGGCCCAGTGAGGCTCAGGGAGCAGAGGGGCGGTCCTGCGCGTGAGCTTGGTGGTGGAGATATGGCTCGCACAGCTCGGGGGGCAGGGATGAGCCGGCTTCAGGCACAAGGCAGCAGTGCGCTGGCGGTGCGGATGCAGAGGGGCTTGGGTGGCTCAGCGAGGCTTAGGGGGTCCCATTCTTCACTAGTGAGCTCCGGAGAATCCGGATGAGTGTCCCAAAGTGTGTGCCGAATCCTTTGATCCCCGGCGTGGGTACACAGTGCAGCCGGTTCTTCTGCGGCTACGGGGTGCCAAAGGAGTCGGTCCAAGGATAAGCATACTGAACGGCATGAGATCGGCCAACAAAAGCCAACCCACCATCATCCCAGTGGATGTGAAAAGCAAATCAAGAGCAGGGCGGGGCCGTGACAAGATACCACAAACGCATACATATTCCCAACCCAAATGCAAAGCAGCATGGAAAGATGAAACGATGTGAAGGATAAGCACACACTGAACGGCATGAGATCGGCAAGCAAAAGCCAGCCCACCATCATCCCAGTGGATGTGAGAAGCAAATCAAGAGCAGGGCGGGGCCGTGCCAAGATACCACAAACACATACATATTCCCAACCCAAATGCAAAGCAGCATGGAAAGATGATACGATGTGACCGATCGTCGCCAATCAATTGTTGGTCTCTGGGTTACGGAGTAAGCGGACCCTGCTGGCATGCCCCCCAGTGGCTCCCGGTCGATGGATGGGACCTGTTGGTCCATGTTTATGTCATGATGCAGTCACACCACACAGCATGGACACCCCATGTCAAAAAAAGGAAACATGCGGGCACCTAAGTGCTCCCCACAAAATTCAAGGGAAAACACAGAAGGTGTACTTCACCACCTTCTGCCTCTCCTCGCAGCACGACAGACTAATCTACCGAGCTCTCCAAGAGGCAGTGCCCGCCAGAATGGCACCACAGGGATAACCGCCTCCCAAAACCCACTTCCACCCGGCGGTCGTCCCCGTTCACAGCGATCCACCAGTACTTCATATCAAGGTCAAAGAACACAAGTCCCGCGGCATGTGTAATAACCATGAGCACTGTACACGGAGAGGGAGCTAGCGTCAGACGAATCCAAGACACTCCCAAAAAGCGAGCCGTAGACGAATCCCCGACGCACTCAAAGAGGCAGTACCCGTCAGAAGGGTACCACAGGGACAGCCACATCCCATCATCCAAGTCATTCCGGTGGCCGTCCCCGTTCACAACGAGATGCCAATACCCCATAAAGTGGGTGTCGATCACCAGTCCCCCGGCAGGTGAAAAAGCCCCAAGGCACTGGACATAAATAGAGCCAGCCGCAGACGAATCCCCGACGCCCTCAAAGAGGCAGTACCCACCAGAAGGGTACCACAGGGACAGCCACATCCCATCATCCAAATCATTCCAGTGGCCGTCCCCGTTCACAGCGATCCGCCAGTACCCCACACAGAGCCGAAGCACACACATACAGAGCCGAAGAAGCTAGAGGAGAGCAAGGTGGCGACGGACGGGGATGTCCACCCACATCACTTCATCCCCTTTGGGGTGGAGGTGTATGGTGGGCTAGGGCCTGCGGCGTATGGATTCCTTCGGAAGACACAGCGGCGCTTCAGAGAGCGGCGGTACATGGAGGAGAACGTGGAGGGGGGAGAGCAGGTGGATGGCAATGGGGACGAGGACGAGGACGAGGAAGCGGCACCTGGCGGGGCTGTGGGCTGGAAGGAGAAGTGGGTTCGGCTGCTTTCTTTCGCGCCTGCACGGGGGGTTGCAGGGCTGATCATCAGGCGGGCTGTAGGCGGTGTCCGGCCGGAAGTGGGTGGCGTTGGGCTGGCGGAGGGCGTGTGAGAGGTGGCATGGGCCCGGACCTGGATCGGGGGGAGGCGAACCGACGGGAAGGGGCGGAGAGGTTGGCGCTGATGGACAGAGCGTGGGAAGACGCGTTCGAGAAAACAGACTATGCCACGCAGGATGGGTCTGGCGGTGGGACGCAGGAATCTGAGGAAACGCAGCTTGAGCAGTCTGGGCAGGCCTCCGGTGGGGCAGGTGAGGCAGGCGCGATGGCATCGAGGCTTTTGGAGAGCATGGAGGACATGCGGCGGGAGTCGGAGCATCTGGGCACTGTGGGGGGTCCAAGAAGGGGCACCGCCGAGGCGCGATCTGAAGGGGCGCGTGCAGGCATAGGCGGGCTCAGCCAGGCGGCGTCAAGTGTCGAGGATATCTTGAATGAGTGGGATGACCTTCCGTCGGCGGGCCCGGAGGGTGGGGTCTGGACTCAGGAGCAAAGTGGGGCCTCGCCGGAGCAAGCAATGGCCTTGGCTGAGCGAGGGGTGGCCACCTTGATGGGGCGGCCGGGGCGGGGTGGCTGGCCTTCGCAGAGGGGGGTTGCTGGCATGGGGGGACTGAGTGAGGATGACGGGGGAGATCTTCGTGGGGAGGTCCGCGGGTGGAGTTGACACACGCCGGGCCCCTCAGAGCCCAGGGGCCCATCCCGGCAGCGATGACTACTTACAACAGGTTGCACGGCAGCATACGGCATCTCATCAGCTTCTGTGCCCACGGGGCGAGGTTCCTGGCCGTGCAGGAACTAACAGTGAGAAGCTGTCGGGAAGGCGACGACCGGGTGGTGAACTATCGGCCACTGGGAGGGCTTGGGACACACAGGCAACTGTGGGGATGGGACCCCAAGTAGGAACAGTGCGGCATGACAGTTGTAGGGTAAGTGTGGAGCGCATTGCTCAAGTTCGCAGCTTCCTCGCAAGGCAATCACAGCAAGGGCTTCAGTCATGTGGAGTTGGTGCTGGGGGTAGAGGGCTACAGGCGCAAGTCGGTGGTGGGTGCGCAAATTCGGATGAGGGCAACCCAGTTTATCATTCTCAGCCCCTTGAGACAGCCCTTGGACATTCTGGCCGTGGCGTGGATGGGCAAGCTCTCTTGAGACCAGGCTCTAGGGCGTGTAGGGGGCAGCGGGGTGCTGTGGGATGTGGGCTTGGTGGTGAAGAGGTGGATCGAGTGGCGGAGGTGAGCCGGCTTCAGAGACACAGCAGCAGTGCGCCGGCAGGGCAGTCGCAGAGGGGCTCAGGTGGCCCAGTGAGGCTCAGGGAGCAGAGGGGCGGTCCTGCGCGTGAGCTTGGTGGTGGAGATATGGCTCGCACAGCTCGGGGGGCAGGGATGAGCCGGCTTCAGGCACAAGGCAGCAGTGCGCTGGCGGTGCGGATGCAGAGGGGCTTGGGTGGCTCAGCGAGGCTTAGGGGGTCCCATTCTTCACTAGTGAGCTCCGGAGAATCCGGATGAGTGTCCCAAAGTGTGTGCCGAATCCTTTGATCCCCGGCGTGGGTACACAGTGCAGCCGGTTCTTCTGCGGCTACGGGGTGCCAAAGGAGTCGGTCCAAGGATAAGCATACTGAACGGCATGAGATCGGCCAACAAAAGCCAACCCACCATCATCCCAGTGGATGTGAAAAGCAAATCAAGAGCAGGGCGGGGCCGTGACAAGATACCACAAACGCATACATATTCCCAACCCAAATGCAAAGCAGCATGGAAAGATGAAACGATGTGAAGGATAAGCACACACTGAACGGCATGAGATCGGCAAGCAAAAGCCAGCCCACCATCATCCCAGTGGATGTGAGAAGCAAATCAAGAGCAGGGCGGGGCCGTGACAAGATACCACAAACACATACATATTCCCAACCCAAATGCAAAGCAGCATGGAAAGATAATACGATGTGACCGATCGTCGCCAAACAATTGTTGGTCTCTGGGTTACGGAGTAAGCGGACCCTGCTGGCATGCCCCCCAGTGGCTCCCGGTCGATGGATGGGACCTGTTGGTCCATGGTTATGTCATGAATGCAATCACACCACACAGCATGGACACCCCATGTCAAAAAAAGGAAACATGCGGGCACCTAAGTGCTCCCCACAAAATTCAAGGGAAAACACAGAAGGTGTACTTCACCACCTTCTGCCTCTCCTCGCAGCACGACAGACTAATCTACCGAGCTCTCCAAGAGGCAGTGCCCGCCAGAATGGCACCACAGGGATAACCGCCTCCCAAAACCCACTTCCACCCGGCGGTCGTCCCCGTTCACAGCGATCCACCAGTACTTCATATCAAGGTCAAAGAACACAAGTCCCGCGGCATGTGTAATAACCATGAGCACTGTACACGGAGAGGGAGCTAGCGTCAGACGAATCCAAGACACTCCCAAAAAGCGAGCCGTAGACGAATCCCCGACGCACTCAAAGAGGCAGTACCCGTCAGAAGGGTACCACAGGGACAGCCACATCCCATCATCCAAGTCATTCCGGTGGCCGTCCCCGTTCACAACGAGATGCCAATACCCCATAAAGTGGGTGTCGATCACCAGTCCCCCGGCAGGTGAAAAAGCCCCAAGGCACTGGACATAAATAGAGCCAGCCGCAGACGAATCCCCGACGCCCTCAAAGAGGCAGTACCCACCAGAAGGGTACCACAGGGACAGCCACATCCCATCATCCAAATCATTCCAGTGGCCGTCCCCGTTCACAGCGATCCGCCAGTACCCCACACAGAGCCGAAGCACACACATACAGAGCCGAAGAAGCTAGAGGAGAGCAAGGTGGCGACGGACGGGGATGTCCACCCACATCACTTCATCCCCTTTGGGGTGGAGGTGTATGGTGGGCTAGGGCCTGCGGCGTATGGATTCCTTCGGAAGACACAGCGGCGCTTCAGAGAGCGGCGGTACATGGAGGAGAACGTGGAGGGGGGAGAGCAGGTGGATGGCAATGGGGACGAGGACGAGGACGAGGACGAGGAAGCGGCACGTGGCGGGGCGGTGGGCTGGAAGGAGAAGTGGGTCCGGCTGCTTTCTTTCGCGCTTGCACGGGGGGTTGCAGGGCTGATCATCAGGCGGGCTGTAGGGCGATGTCCGGCCGGAAGTGGGTGGCGTTGGGCTGGCGGAGGGCGTGTGGGAGGAGGCATGGGCCCGGACCTGGATCGGGGGGAGGCGGACCGACGGGAAGGGGCGGAGAGGTTGGCGCTGATGGACAGAGTGTGGGAGGACGCGTTCGAGGAGACAGACTATGCCACGCAGGATGGGTCTGGCGGTGGGACGCAGGAATCTGAGGGAACGCAGTGTGAGCGGTCTGGACAGGCTTCCGGTGAGGCAGGCGAGGCAGGCGCGATGGCATCGAGGCTTTTGGAGAGCATGGAGGACGTGCGGCGGGAGGTGGAGCATCTGGGCACTGTGGGGGGTCAAGGAGGGGGCACCGCCGAGGCGCGATCTGGAGGGGCGCGGGCAGGCATAGGCGGGCTCAGCCAGGCGGCGTCAAGTGTCGAGGATATCTTGAATGAGTGGGATGACCTTTTGTCGCCGGGCCCGGGGAGTGGGGTCTGGACTCAGGAGCAGAGTGGGGCCTCGCCGGAGCAAGCAATGGCCTTGGCTGAGGGAGGGGTGGCCACCTTGATGGGGGCGAGCAGGCGGGTGGCTGGCCTTCTTGGGGGGGTTGATGGCATGGGGGGAACTGATGAGGATGACGGGGGAGATGTGGGGAGGTCCGCGGGTGGAGTTGACACACGCCGGGCCCCTCAGAGCCCGGGGGCCCATCCCGGCAGCGATGACCACTTACAACAGGTTGCACGGCAGCATACAGCATCTCATCAGCTTCCGTGCCCACGGGCGAGGTTGCTGGCCGTGCCGGAACTAACAGTGAGCAGCTGTCGGGAAGGCGACGACCGGGTGGTGAACTATCGGCCACCGGGAGGGCTTGGGACACACAGGCAACTGTGGGGATGGGACCCCAAGTAGGAACAGTGCGGCGTGACAGTTGTAGGGCAAGTGTGGAGCGCATTGCTCAAGTTCGCGGCCACCTCGCAAGGCAATCACAGCAAGGGCTTCAGTCACGGGGAGTTGGTGCGGGGGGTAGAGGGCTACAGGCGCAAGTCGGTGGCGGATGCGCAAGTTTGGATGAGGGCAACCCAGTTTATCATTCTCAGCCCCTTGGGACAGCGCTTGGGCATTCTGGCCGTGGCGTGGGTGGGCAAGCTCTCTTGAGGACCAGGCTGTAGGGGGCAGCGGGGTGATGTGGGATGTGGGCTTGGTGGTGAAGGGGTGGCTCGATTGGCGGAGGTGAGCCGGCTCCAAGACACAGCAGCAGTGCGCCGGCAGGACAGCCGCAGAGGGGCTCAGGTGGCCCAGTGAGGCTCAGGGAGCAGAGGGGTGGTCTTGCGCGTGGGCTTGGTGGTGGAGATATGGCTCGCGCAGATCGGGGGGCAGGGATGGACCGGCTTCAGGCACAAGGCGGCAGTGCGCTGGCGGTGCAGATGCAGAGGGGCTTGGGTGGCTCAGCGAGGCTTAGGGGGTCCCATTCTTTACTAGTGAGCTCCGGAGAATCCGGATGAGTGTCCCGGAGTGTGTGCTGAATCCTTTGATCCCCGGCGTGGGTACATAGTGCAGTCTCCTGTGGCTACGGGGTGCCAAAGGAGTCGCAAGGATAAGCACACACAGAGCCGATCCTCTGTGGTTATGTGATGCCAAAGGAATCGGTATAAGAATAAGCCACACAGTCGATGCTGCGCAGGCCGGGCAGGATGTTCATGGTGGTGGGACGCAAGGGTCTGGGGGAACGCGACATGCGCAGCCCGTGCAGGCTTCAGGTGGGACAGGCGAGGCAGGAAGGATGAAGCCATGGCTCTTGGAGAGCATGGAGGATGTGTGGTAAGAAGCCGTCTCTCTTCGGGCGGTGGAGGGTATCAAGAGGGCCGGGGGCTGGGTACCGCGGAGGCTTGGCTTGCAGAGGTGTTGGTGGGCGCAGGCGAGCCCAGCCAAGCGGCCTCGTCTCAGCACTTGAGCGCCCGGGATATCTTGGTAGAGGGGGATGACCTCTCATCGCCGGGCCCAGAGCGCGGGGTCTGGACTCAGGAGCAGGGCAGGGCCTCACCAGAGCAGGCGATGGCCTTGGCCGAGGAAGGGGTGGCCAATTTGATGGGGGCAAGTAGGCGGATCACCCAGCTTGTTGAGGGGGCTGTTGGCATGGGAAGATGTGGTAGGGATGGTGTTGAACAAGGTGCAGGTGGAAGGGTGGCGGGTGGATTTGACAAATGCCGGGGACCCTCAAAACCCGGGGAGCAATCCCATCAGCGATGACCACTTACAACAGGTTGCGCGGCAGCATACAGTGTCTCATCAGTTTCTCTGCCCATGTAACGAGGCTGCTGGCCGTGCCGGAACTAACAGCAATGAGTAGTTGTCGGGAAGGCGATGACTGGTTGGTGATCTATGGGCCATCGGGAGGGCTTGAGAATAAAAATTGCAGTGCAAGCGTGGAGCGCATCACTCAAGACTGCAGCTAACTCGCAGGGTGTCCAGCGCAAGGGCTGCAGTCCCACAGAGTTGGTGCTGGGGGCAGGGGGTATCAAGTGTGGCAGATCAGTCGCGGGCGCGCAAGGTCAGAAGGAAGCACTTCGGTCTATGATTCTCAGCCCCTTGAAATAGCCCTCTGGAACACCGGATGTGTTATGAGTGGAAAAGCTCTCTTGAGACCAGGCTTTGTGGCAGGCAGGGAGCAGGGTGGTGGTTGTGAGCGCAGGCTTGGTTGTGGGGGAGATGGCTTAGGCAGCTCAGGGGGCAGAGGTACACCGGCTTCAGAGGCATGATATCGGTGCGCTGGCAATGCAGTTGTTGAGGCGCTCAGTGAGGCTTAGAGGGTCCCATTCTCCACTAGCGAGTTCCGGATAATCCGGATACGTGTCCCGAAGTGTGTGCTGAATCCTTTTGACCCTGGTGAGGGAACATAGTGCAAACCTTCTTCTATGACCCTCCAGTCATAGAGGGTCATATGACCATTTGGTGCCAAAGAGATCGGTCCAAGGAAAAGCACACATTTGTGTGACTCAGCCAGAGGGGGTGCTTGCATGAAGGGTGAAACGACCCCAACGAGCATGCTATCTGAGCTCCGCGGAAGGTGGGGGGGCATCATGCACACACGGAATGAGAGGAAGGAGTATTTTCCAACGTGAGGGCGTGCATGCTACCCGAGCTTCAGGTGCAGGGGAGAATCGCGATACCTAAGCTGAAGACCCTCTTCCTAGGAAGGGTTCGCTGCGCGTGCTTGGTGCATGGAGCAGGTGCGATATACCTAAAGTGATGACATGGAGAACGGGTGATATACCTACAGTGAGGACATGGAGCAGGGGCGATATAGCTAAAGTGATGACATGGTACAGGTGCAATATACCTAAAGTGAGGACATGGAGCAGGTGCAATATACCTACAGTGAGGACACGGAGCAGGTGCGATATACTAAAGTGATGACATGGAGAACGGGTGATATACCTACAGTGAGGACGGAGCAGGGCGATATACCTAAAGTGAGGACATGGAGCAGGCGCGGTATACCTAAAGTGAGGACATGGAGCAGGCGCGGTATACCTAAAAAGTGAGGACATGGAGCAGGTGCAAACTGGTGAGGACGCCAGACGGTGCGATATACCTAAAGTGATGCCATGGAGAGCGGGTGATACACCTACAGTGAGGACCGCAGACGGGTCACGATATGCACCTAAAGTGATGCACCATGGAGAGCGGGTGATACACCTACAGTGAGGGGACATGGACCAGGCGCGATATACCTAAAGTGAGGACATGGAGCAGGCGCGGTATACAAAGTGATGACATGGAGGCAGATGATATATACCTACAGTGAGGACATGGAGCCCAGGTGAACATACTAAAGTGACATGGAGCAGGTGCAATACACCTACAGTGAGGACATGGAGCAGGTGCGATATACCTACAGTGAGGACACGGAGCAGGTGCGATACACCTAAAGTGATGACATGGAGAACGGGTGATACACCTACAGTGAGGACATGGACCAGGCGCGGTATACCTAAAGTAAGGATATGTAGCACGGGCGATATACCTAAAGCGACGACATGGAGGAGGGGTGCGGTACCTGAACTAGGGATGCGGTTGAGGGCGCGCTCCGCGACTGGCAGAAGCTCACAAACCAGCGCATGCACCTGGTAAATGCCAAAAGGAGGTGAGGGCAATGTTCAGCCACGAGCGTTGAACATTGCGGCATTCTCTATTGGAGCCAAGCACGCTCCGCGCCGCTTGTAACACAGCCCTCCCCGCCGCTTGTAACACAGCCCTCCACACCGCTCGTAACACAACCCTCCACACCGCTTGTAACTACAGCCCTCCCACACCCCGCTTGTAACACAGCCCTCCACCAGCTTAGCATGGCCCCTCCACACAGCAGCAACACAGCCCTCCACACCGCTTGTAACACAACCCTCCACACCGCTTGTAACACAACCCTCCAGACTTATTCTGTACGGTATGTGCTCCACACCGCTTGAAACACAACCCTCCAGACTTATTCTGTACGGTATGTGCTCCACGACCACTAAGCCACTATCTTTTTGGCGCGTGCATCGCATGCCACCCAGGTGTGTGCCATACACATCCACATTGCATATGGTTCATTGCAGGGCGCGCTAGGATAGTGGCGCTCGCCTGTGCGGCATCAGGTGCTCCTGTGTTACCACCGAGGGGGACGCCTTTGCAACGCATCAGGCTTTTCACGGCCCCACTGAGGGGGACGCCTTTGCAACGCATCAGGCCTTTCACGGTCCCACTGAGAGACGCACCTTTGGGCGGTGTGCAGTGGCAACCTCGCCCACAGTGAGATTCTCCATTCCAGCACAGACCATCCAGAAGATGGTGGACCACAAGAGCTTCTCCTGGGTAAAGTGGAAGGCGCAAGCACACCGCAACCCACTCGGATCATCCCCAAACCATCCACTTTCACAGCATAACCCCCCAAAACCTCCTCCAGTGAAGGACGGAATGGAACTGCAAACGATAGAATGGAACTGCAAAAGCCAGAGTAGGGCCGGGAAATTAATATACTAATACGCCCAGAGGGCGTGTTTTTTTCTTTTTCTTTTTCTGTTTCTGCAAACGCTTTCCCCATCCCCACTTCCCTGTCCTCGCCTCTCGGGAACAATCTTGTGGTGCCCAGCGCCTTCGGCAAGCTCAGGCATCACATGCCACATTCCACCGGCATGCGGAGCTGGTTACCAAGGCATATAGCGACATCGGGAATATGGCAGAACGAGCAGCATGTGATTCGCTGTCTTGAGTGAACTATTGAGTGGCATCGTCCAAGCAGAGCGAGCCTCACTTTCTGTCATCATGTCATGTGACACGACTCAGCCCGCACCCACCCTACAACAGAGAGCCTTCATCTGAGTGTGCCAACCCTACAGCAGTGCCCTCAGGAAAGCACACCAGGTGTGCCAACCCTACAACAGTGCCCTCGGGAAAGCACACCAGGTGTGCCAACCCTACAGCAGTGCCCTCGGGAAAGCACACCAGGTGTGCCAACCCTACAACAGTGCCCTCGGGAAAGCACACCAGGTGGCCAACCCTACAGCAGTGCCCTCAGGAAGGCACACCAGGTGTGCCAACCCTACAACAGTGCCCTCAGGAAAGCGCACCTAGGTGTACCAGCCACCACAGCAGTGCCCTCAGGAAGCGCACTAGGTGTGCCAACCCTACAGCAGTGCCCTCAGGAGGCACCAGGTGTGCCAACCCTACAGCAGTGCCCTCAGGAAAGCACACCAGGTGTGCCAACCCTACAGCAGTGCCCTCAGGAAGGCACACCAGGTGTGCCAACCCTACAGCAGTGCCCTCAGGAAGGCACACCAGGTGTGCCAACCCTACAGCAGTGCCCTCAAGAAAGCACACCAGGTGTGCCAACCCTACAGCAGTGCCCTCAGGAAAGCAGACCAGGTGTGCCAACCCTACAGCAGTGCCCTCAGGAAGGCACACCAGGTGCGCCAACCCTACAGCAGTGCCCTCAGGAAAGACCAGGTGTGCCAACCCTACAGCAGTGCCCTCAGGAAAGCATACCAGGTGCGCCAACCCTACAGCAGTGCCCTCCAGGGAGGTCTCTCGGAAGTATGCCATGAGTCCTGCACTCCGCATACTGACCGCTATTTATGGGCTTCTCACGGGCCCAACTCGGGCGTCACCCATACGTTCAATCGATCTGGGATCGCATCTGTCGACCCGTGCCACCGTGTTTCTATGATGACGGCACAACAGTATAGGTTGCGGCGCCTGTCCGCGGAGAACATGCTGGGATTCAGGGATACTGGAGCAGGGCGGGCACCAGCATGCTCTGCGTGAAAACGTCGCCGGGCTGCACGGAGCAAGCGATGCCTCGGCTCCCTAACAGTTTCGCGAAATGCTTCGCGTATCTGCGACACAGACCAGGATATGTCATGCCACATACCCCCCTCGCTGGTGCCGTCAGGCCTTGCCGTGTCAAGCCCGCCCCCCATAAAAGTGATGCGCTCTGCATCTAATCGTTGCCGCCATCCAGGCTAGTTGTGCACCGCAATGATGACAAGCACTATGAGTCATGACTCGTGCCTTCAAGGCCTAAGTGCTCGGTCGCCCCCGCAAAGAAACTTACACGTATCTTGCCTCGTCACGAGCGAGTCAGGCCCACCAAGGCCCTTCCCCCGTCCCACAAAACACCAATTCGCCTCGAGACAAATGCCTTCAAGCCCCACTGCGTCCTTCACCTCACACAAGCCTGAAGATCCACTGTGTACGAGGACTCAGGCGAAGAACCAGGATAGTAAACGCCCCACAAACGACATTCGAATTGAATGTGTGGCTGAGCATAAGATGCCGTTATCCTTTGTGCGCCGAGCCTTGCGCTCAACTTACAAAAACAGATACCCAACACACTTAGAAACATGAGGAGCAGGCGAAAGCCCAACCACCACATCAAGCAGATCATTACAACAGCGTGCTCGGTGTCTAACCACTCATGCCATGCAACATCCACAATACCACGAATCAAACTCCAAATGTTTAGGCAAGTGAGAGATTTACCCACACCACCCGGTGAGAGATGGACCTAGCCGAAGGAAGCCTGAACACTGCCATACAAGCCACATGGCACAGGTGATGGATACCCCAAGCAAGGCTGCCCGAATACCCATGCAGCAGCAAATGGATGCCCAACACACACACTGAATGGCATGGGATCAGCCGACAAAATCCAGCCCACCATCATCCCAGTGGATGTGAGAATGTCAGATGTGCTGCCACTTGGGCGGTGCTGTCGAGGCGCACACTTTCCAGTGACGGTCGTCTGGCCGCCATCTGTCACTCGGACGTTTCCACTGCTCTCATCGAGCGCAGCTACAAATTCAGTCCCAACACACCCCTCCCCGGTCCCCGCGACACACTCCTCACGAAGCGCGCCGGCCCTCAACCTGGCCCGTGCAGAAAAGACAGTGCCGCAAGATCCCAGATATGCTGAAAGACTTTCCACAACAAGCCAGATAGTGGAATCTAGAATGTTCAACGATAAGAGAGTTGTGAAGCATTCAGTGTACGTTTTGCGCACTGCTATAACTGGAACCAGAGGGCCTTGGGAGTGGAGTTTGCAGGACTCCTTAATTGAATTGGGATTTAGGAGAAGGAATTGAACCTGCGAAATAAATGAGCGCTTGGGTCGAGTCCTGAAGCTCAGAAGCCGTCAACCAAGGACGAATCATTCCATTTTGCAGGAAAACCAGATCTCCACGCCTGCAATGTCACGGCATATTCACTATAAGTACCTCGGGCGGCAGCCAACGGCGACCAAAACGCGGAGGGCGAGCGCACGTGGAGAATACCTATTTTGCGGGGTCGCCGCCAGGACGTCGGACAGGTCCGCATTATGCGTTGCCACATAGATCTGTCAACACAGGTAGAAATACGCTCCCCTAGGAAGACTATCAACACTGGATCAGACCAGCGTTCGATCGCAATACTCAAGCTACAACTTCCAAGAGGGACCAAGGATTTACCGGGCCACTTCCAGAGACAGGTATTGAATCTCCACGCTTCACGACCAAGGCGTTCGAGCGATCCATGTCTGTTTCGCACGTCCACAAAGAGCTATTTAGGAACCGTTCCATGTTGCGAGAGCTGGCCAGCACATTATAGTCGCGGAGACGGACGTAGGGTTTACATAAGGGGACTTAGGGGAGAAACAAGAACATAACTACTTTATTGGAGGCATTGCTCTAAAGCATAATACATGCTCCAAGTATCGCAAGCTAACCTGCCAATGCCGTACCCACACGGCCAGCCCCTACCACTGTGAACCGGCTCTTAACGCGTTGTTCCTCGTCCATAACGCACGCGTATGTAGCAATCTGACGACATGCGTGCGAGTTTCGGCTCTCGCAGCGAAGAATCGAGCGTTGCATCCTCGATACACAAGATGGGTGACAGATACTCCCACAACCACGTGCAACGGAGATAAATGATACGCGAGGCATATATGGTTGTAACATAGAAAACGTAGGTACGGAGAGGGCAGGATTTTAAAGTGGCTTCTGGAAATTTATGTTTTGAAGTTTGTGCAACCTATTCCGATATCTGTGTCTGCCTGCGCTCGGAGCAAATTCACAAGTGCAGTTGGCCAAACTTTGCCAGCTTCGATCAATTCTTGCTTGCGTACTCAATCAAATAGCAATTCAGTTCACACCCCTCTCCTCCTTCGTTCCAAGTCGCCTTATCATAAGCATTTCTTACTCGGGTTGGTAAATATCAGCGGACAACTTTGTTTGGCGCCTTCGCTTGACGTTGATCTATACACTCGACTGTTTATACAAGTGTCTGTCCTCAGATAATCATTCACTTGATCAGACGAGAGAGAAAATGTCAATTCTCTCGTGTCTCTGTCTGTCGTGTGACGTGTGCCACACCCGACTGTTGAACTCCAGTTGTCAGTCGAGTGACATGACACAAAACAGTCGAGTGTCATGTGTCACGATTCTTTTAAACACTGAATCCTTTACTCTACTTGTTACTAGTTACTTGTATGTATGCATATGCGGATATGGGATACGCGACGGAATGAAACTGATCAACTGAACCGAAAGGAAGGCGAAGAAGCCGCCCTCTGACGGAAACTGGAATATCATATATCAAAGGACGGTTGGTGTTTACTGTGGCTCCCGTCGCTTAAAAGAAATACAGCGGTTTTTTAGCAGAAGATGCCCGGTCTCCGTCGGTTGCTAAGCAGGGACGCCTGGTTATGATCCGAGCGAAATGTTTCTATCGCGTAGCCACGAGGATGTAGTTGGGAATACGACAGCAACAACTTGGCACAGCACACATAGTTTTCTTGAAACTTTATCGTCTGTCCAGTGAAGTTGGTTAGTTGGCTTTCTGTGTTCGTCACTGAGCATTATCAAAGTATAGAGGCTATCCTCTGCGCGCAGCTGTTGCTAAGGGAATTTGGCCCAATAAGTTTCTACGGAAGGTAAGATCAAAACTCAGGCTGGATTATATCCCCGAACAAAAAAGGTCACAGGAAAGCGGAACACACTTGAACGTTTCGCGATATCGTTATCACCATCACGGAAAAAGTTTGTCAGAGGAAAGAGGAACACAACTGACCTTCTCCCCGGCGCCTGCAAGGTACCACAAAAGTTCGATAGTCTGTCGGGACGCAATATCTGGTGTACGCTACAATCAACATTCTAGAATGTTGATTGCCAGGACGTTGCCGTGGATTTCGCTGCTTTGAACCATGTTTCTTTCACGATATCGTCGCGTAACGCCTCGCCCTCCCATACACGTTTCGCCAGTTTTGATTGTGTACCCACGCGCAGTACTGATTGCGCTGGGCTCTGAGTGTCAGATGGCACATCACAGTCGTTCTGAGTCGAACGAGGAGCTACTTGGTGACGTGATCGAACGTTTACAGAAACTTCTACCTCTGGCAACTTCCAATCCACGAGAATGGACGAGTAAGATGGAGGAGCTGAAGGCTGAAGCGATGCAGGGAGATAGCACTGAGGATTCTTGCAAGTGAGTCACTTGCGTGCCAAACTGACCTCGATCACTTCGAAGGTAGCTAGGGCTTTCACGAGTTGCTGCACCCAGCATATTGCTCTACTCACAATTTCCACGACGGAGACTCCTTCGTGCAAGCCAGATACATCGAGAAAGTCCTTCAGCCAGATGCTCTCCGCTGACTCTCCTCAGTGGCAGCGTACTTGGTACTTGGCTGTACACGTGCGGGCAGCGCCGTGCAGCAGCAGCGCGCTACTTTCGAGTCAGGGCGCGAAGGCCTGTCTCACATAGTGGCTGTCTCACATGGCTTCGTTACACGCGGAGATACGCCGTTGCCACACCGCGGAGTGCGAGCTTGTGAACCGAAGCCTGTCCGTGCTTGCGAGGCTGGGGAAGCGCAGCTTGCTATGTGAGATGGCACAGACCCTGCTGGAGAGCGCCAAATTCGAGGGTAAGGTTGGAGAGGCTGCAGACTTGTATAAGTTGGCCCTGGTGCGTACTCTCCCGTGATTCCCCTCACCCGCCTTAATTTCCTTACCTTCCTCAGGATCGTTCACTTCTAACTTTACTGAATAGCACATATCCTGAGTTCAACTGTGCCAGAGGCCATACTCTTAATCTCGAGCATAGGGCCGTGTGTTCTTCGATCTGCGGAGCGCTTGATCGCTGGAGCCGTAGAAATGATATTCGAGGAGATTTGTGCTGAGCAATGGCGTAGCGATGATGATTTGTTGGAGGGTAGCAGACGCTTCGGCCGGAGGAGGGCCTGACCCAGTACTTCTACGACCGTCGAGGGGGGGCCTGCTCCGTATGGCTGCGCTGTGGTAACCTCCTATGTGAGGCCGGACGCTACGCCGAAGCTACTGAGGTGTTCCGCTATGGCCTCTCCCTCGATAGCTGCCATGTTACTGAAACTCAGCAGGTGAACCCCTTCCGCCCCGTCACTCCTCAGATGGTCCCTCCCAACCCTCCCAATGGTCAGAGGCCCCCCTTCCGCCCTCCCATCCCCTCGAGAAGGAGGTTTGATAGTACCACAGCCAAGCCTATAAGTGATATGGATTTCATTTCATGCATAAGTGTTCATCCGTGTCTGTGGGGGGTTTGCTAGGGGAAGGTGCAATCGCCAATGCGGGCACTGCTTTGCGCCGCGCAACATTGCCTCACGGGACTTTGACCCTGAGAAGCAGGGAGGTCTCTCTGTGGGTGTGACCTGAGAAGCAGGGAGGTCTCTCTGTGGGTGTGAAGCTGCTCGGGGATCGGGGAATGTGGGTGTGGAGGGAACAGTACATTTCAGCGATGCTGCAAAGCAATCCGGGGGAATCGGAGGCAGATGTCGGTGCTGGGACCTCCGAGGTCGCTTTCCTCGGCTTGAGCAACACTGCGCCCAAGGCCGGCAGCCCTGGGCGGGAGGAGAGCCTACCGCTGCTGCGATCACGCATGCAGACCAACCTCGGGGTGGCACTGGAGCTGGATGTGAGCTCACCAGCCCACAGCCCCTCAGCGCTCTCTTCTCCCGCATAACGAGACGAGACAGAGAGGGCGCGAGGGATGTCTTTTTACGCTGCGTTTACACAGGGAGGCCACTCCGCCTGAGTACCAGCCGAAGCATGTGATGCCTTTGGGAACGTGTGCTTGTTTGACAGGGAAAGCTGGCCGAAGCATGTGATGCCTACCGCGCCGCTATCAAGGTGCCACGACTGCATGCGTGCCTCCTCCTGTGCGCAATGAGCCGTCGGATGGCACGGGGAGGTCGGAAGAGAAAAATCGGGATGCCTCCGCATTCCCTCTTGCCAGCTCCTCGCCCTCCAAGAAAACAGCACTTTGGTACTCTGCACGATCTGTAGGTCGCCAGCCTGGCTGGCTAGGGGGGCAGGGGTGGGAGGGAAGCGTGGCTTCCAGTTTCTTGGAGCTCTCGAAGTCACATACTCACCCCCCTCGGCTTGGCCGGTGCAGGTTCGGCCGCGGGTGGCGTCTGCGCACAAGCTGCTGGGCGGGGTGCTAATGGCCCAGCACAAATGGGAGGAGGCAGAGCAGGTGCTGGCAAGTGCGGTGGACCTGCAGCCGGAGTTTGTAGAGGCCTGGACGGACTTAGGGCTGGCGCGCCGGCACCTGCGCGATCCCGAGGCAGCGGCGGCGGCGCTTAAGAAGGCGGCGGCGCTGCGTCCCAGCCTGGTGAGGCTGCGCCAACCACCTCCTCCACCCCTCCCGAGTGCTTGGCTTGCGATCCATTGGGCGCTTCAGATGTGCCTGTCGTGTAGGCCTGCGCCGGCTAGCACGTGTGCTGCACTTGCGCTGGGACAGAGATTGCCGCTGGGGGAATGGGGTTGCAGGTATTGGCGCAGTGGCACTTAGCGCAAGCGCACCGTGACTCGGGCGCATACCTCGCCGGCATGGAAGGCTTTGCAACGGTGACGCTGCCCTCCCTCCGGCACTCTGCGATCTTCCTTGGCGCACATGAGGGTAGGTGGTGATGTGACGAGAGCAATGCTGGTGCGCTGAGGGTCATGGATGTGGCGACAGTGCACCCAAGGCGCATTCAGGGTCATAGCTCGGGTTCATAGCCAGAGGATGATACGCATCGATCTGCTGACCATGTTGGCCAATGGATGAGAGGCGTAAAGCCACAGAAGACCATGTCCTGTGGAGTGGTAAGCTGCTGAGGATGTTTTGTGCGTGTTCGCGGCTGGCGAAGTAGCGGGCGAATACCTTGCCGAGTGGTGAACATGGAAATGTCTTCTATTGAGCCAATCAGAAGCTGATTCCAAAAGCCGTTATGCGCCTCGCGATTATAAGCCAAAGCCTCATGAGCGGTGCGGATCGGTATTGAAATTGCAGAGGGTGGGGGTGCCGCCCAGGTGCTGGAGCTGACGCCCACCAACTGGGCAGCGCACGTGCAGCATGGGATCTGTGCAGTTCTGCTCAGGCAGCTGCCTGGGGGGCACAAGCGTGCCATGGCAGACCTGAAGGCCGCAGCCCTCAAGGTGCCTAATTTGCTGCTGCTGCCCCCAGCTGCTGCTCATCGAGTTCGGGGATCTGCTGGGTTGTGCGCTTCGGAGGGGGGACTCCACAGAAGGGCAAGGCTCTGCACTGCTCCCAGTACCTATGCCGAGCAAGTCATCCGCAGCAAGTCATTCGGAGCAAGTCATCCGCAGCTGGTCATTCGCAGCTGGTCATCCGGAGCAAGTCATGCGGAGCAAGTCATCCGGGAGCAAGTCATCCGCCAGCTGGTCATTCGCAGCTGGTCATCGAGGAGCAAGTCATCCGCAGCAAGTCATCCGCAGCTGGTCATTAGCAGCTGGTCATTCGCAGCTGGTCATCCGGGCAAGTCATGCGGAGCAAGTCATCAGGGCAAGTCATCCGCAGCTGGTCATTCGCAGCTGGTCATCGAACAAGTCATCCGCAGCAAGTCATCCGCAGCTGGTCATTCGCAGCTGGTCATCCGGAGCAAGTCATCGCAGCAAATCATCCGCCGCTGGTCATTCGCAGCTGGTCATCCGGAGCAAGTCATTCGCAGCTGGTCATCCGGGCAAGTCATCCGCAGCAAGTCATCCGCAGCAAGTCATCCGCAGCAAGTCATGCGCGGAGCAAGTCATCCGCAGCAAGTCATCCGGAGCAAGTCATTCGTAGCAAGTCATCCGGAGCAAGTCATTCGTAGCAAGTCATCCGCAGCAAGTCATCCGGAGCAAGTCATCCACAGCATGCTGATGGTGAGGGTAGGAGCGGGTTGACGCCTACAGGCTAAGGGCGGCAACGTGCAGATCACTTTTGCATTGGAGTGCCTGCTAGACCTTCCCACATACTCCCTCGGCGACGATGATGGCACCGAGGATGAAGGGGAGGCCCGGCAGGCCTGCAAAGGTTCCCCCTTAGGGTCGCCTCTCAAGGGATCTCCACTCCGGCCATCCTCGACCACATCCTCACCGAGATCCCCGGAGGAGGCTGGGCTTGTAGCAGGCGCCACACCCGGCGCATCGCATGCCGGTGCCTGCTCCAATCCTCCATCTCCCCAGCCCCCCTTCAGTCTGTGGCCGAACCTCCCAACCCGCCATCCAACCGTCCTTCACCCTGCTCGGTCCCCGTTTTCCTTGTTTGATCTGCATCCACCCCCAGCCCCAAGCGGCCCATATCTCACGGTGTGCGCTGCGCCACGTGCGGGTGTACACCATGTGAAACGAGGTGTAGTTTGTTAGTTAGTCCAGTGATCAACAATACTATACCCTCGATGCAGTTTTCTCCGGGATCCTGAGCAAGGCGGTGGTTGGGCTTGATCAACAATGCTATACCCTCGATGCAGTTTTCTCCGGGATCCCAGGCAAGGCGGTGGTTGGGCTTGATCAACAATGCTATACCCTCGATGCAGTTTTCTCCGGGATCCTGAGCAAGGCGGTGGTTGGGCTTGATCAACAATGCTATACCCTCGATGCAGTTTCTCCGGGATCCTGAGCAAGGCGGTGGTTGGGCTTGATCAACAATGCTATACCCTCGATGCAGTTTTCTCCGGGATCCTGAGCAAGGCGGTGGTTGGGCTTGATCAACAATGCTATACCCTCGATGCAGTTTTCTCCGGGATCCTGAGCAAGGGCGGTGGTTGGGCTTGATCAACAATGCTATACCCTCGATGCAGTTTTCTCCGGGATCCTGAGCAAGGCGGTGGTTGGGCTTGATCAACGTGCTATACCCTCGATGCAGTTTTCTCCGGGATCCTGAGCAAGGCGGTGGTTGGGCTTGATCAACGATGCTATACCCTCGATGCAGTTTTCTCCGGGATCCTGGCAAGGCGGTGGTTGGGCTTGATCAACAATGCTATACCCTCGATGCAGTTTTCTCCGGGATCCTGAGCAAGGCGGTGGTTGGGCGATCAACGATGCTATACCCTCGATGCAGTTTTCTCCGGGATCCTGAGCAAGGCGGTGGTTGGGCTTGATCAGACTCGCCTCGCAGTTCGCTTATTGAGAATAACGTCTGAGGAGGATGGTATTCGGGCCGAATACTATCCCTCTCGAGCTGTATATCATCTATGTTTGTTTCATCACGTTCGATCAATCTTTGACCTAAATTTACCAACGTTTTCACCGTCCGATGCTCAAAATTATTTCAAAATCATGGAGCTCTCATCGAGGAGCCACCATCGGCCCGGTCAGAATTTTTTAATTTTTGGAGAAATATCGTAAAAAGTTATCCTATACTTTGGACATGGATGGTATTCCATCTCGCGACATGGATGGTATCACCTGACTCGAGGGCATACCATCCATGTCCGCGACTTTATTCCCAATAATCGTACTGCCTGGGCACATCTGAAGGGCGTCCCCGCCATGCTGGTCTGATGGGAGGCAGGAAGCTAGGGCAGGCCTTGCGGTATTAAGCCAGGGATTGCGAGCTGATGTGGGTATGGGGGGGGGGCGTCTGCAGGGGCGCCGCGGCTGCCAATCCCACACGAGGTGCACATGGCCGTGCAGGAGTTGAAGCAGATGTGGGTGAACAAGACCGTGTGGAATCGCACTGTGTGCTTGCACCCAGCCGCCGGCCAGGCGCCGCCTCGTCGGACACGTGGCGCGCCCCAGACCTCATGCATTGACCTAAGGCCACTCCCTGGCCAGTAGGGGCCCATCTTGTGCGTACATTTGTCAACCCAACCGCCATGCACAAAGAAGCATCTCCGATTGGTAGCACTTCGTGGCTGGTGTGTCACCCTCTTCCCCAAGCTTGCCTGATTTGCCCGGTGTGCTTTCCCCCCTGATCGCGTCTCCCCCTGCGCGGTGTTTCCTGCATTATGTTTCCCCCGGCTTTCGATTTGCCTTGCATGTTTCCCCCCCGGTTGTCTTCTTAGGCAGCCCGTCGGCACCCCTTGGCACCCCTGAGATGCACCCTAGCTCTTTGGGGGGTGAGAGAGGGGGTGGAAGATGGGTGCACATCTCACAGGAAAGTCTTTGAAGAAGCCAGTGAATGAGCTGCCTTCCGGGTGTGGCTTCCGGGTGCGCGGCCCAGCGAGTGAGCTGCCTTCCGGGTGTGGCTTCCGGGTGCGCGGCCCAGCGAGTGAGCTCCGGTAGAGCATGGTACATTGCGCCTCTGGGAGCTCATCCGGTAATATAAAGGTGCATGGTGGAAAGCGTCGACTCAAACGATGACATCCTGCGGGAGCTGAGGGCTTGCGGGGGCCATATCTGGGCAGATCGTGGCGTCTTCCAGCAGCTCCACAGGCGGGCAGCAGGTGCGTCTTTGCGCTCATCGCAAGGTCACGCGCGCACGCGCAGGCTTGCCGCCCTGTGGATGCTGTGGGTGAACTCGTCAGACACGATGGGAGCGTGGAGCCTTGCCAACGGTGGATGATCGTGAGATCCTCGGAGACTTTCGATGAAGCCCTGCGGTTGCAGCCGTTGGATTAGGTTGCCAAGGGGCGCACTGTGATGTCGGCGCAGGTGGTCTTTAGGTCAACTGATGAGGCAACCAGCCAGAGTGTGCCCTTGCCGGCGCCGCGCACACCTCGCCGTTCCCTCTTTGGCCCGCTGGCTCGCTACAAGAATAGCTTCAAGGCATGACCCGAAACCCTAAACCCTATTTTGCCTGCTGGCCACATGCAAGTAGTTCCGCCATGGATGGCTTAAAAAGTTGAATCCTTCTCCGGCCTGCTGACCTGCAAACAGAACCGCATTCAGGTAAATCTCGCACCCAAGGCGGTCCCAGCCCGCTCGCTACGAGATGTGCTTCTGGGCATGCCGCCAAGCCCCGAACCCTAAGCCCACATCAAGCCACCGGCCGCTTGGAACGGGAGCTCCGTGGATGTGCCAGGATATTGGCTGTACCTGCTCATTTTCGACTTTAAGCTAGGGCAATGAGGTGACACTCTTGGCATGGGGCAATGAGGTGACACTCTTGGCATGGTGCAATGAGGTGACACTCTTGGCATGGTGCAATGAGGTGACACTCTTGGCATGGTGCAATGAGGTGACACTCTTGGCATGGTGCAATGAGGTGACACTCTTGGCATGGTGCAATGAGGTGACACTCTTGGCATGGTGCAATGAGGTGACACTCTTGGCATGGTGCAATGAGGTGACACTCTTGGCATGGTGCAATGAGGTGACACTCTTGGCATGGTGCAATGAGGTGACACTCTTGGCATGGTGCAATGAGGTGA
>LGRX02012625.1:0-18714 GCA_001247695.2 Cymbomonas tetramitiformis
TGCGTCCCGCAACTGCGACGAAAATCTCGACGCCCATTCATGTGCAGTCCCCACCCCTCCTTTTCGTTGCCCGCTGTGCAATTGAGCGGCCTCCAAGAAGATGTCAAGCTGCGACATGGGCGATACACCACAACATAATTCAAATGGAGTGAAGCCTGTAACATCATTACGCGAATCGTTGATTGCGAACTCCACGTTCGTAGCGTATAAGTCCCAGGACTCTGGATTGTCCTCCACAAACGATCTCAACATGTCCTCCACCACCCTGTTAGTGTGCTCCGCTTGACCATCAGAGCGAGGGTTGTAGGGCGTAGTCATCGCCACTTTCACACCCATCAATCTCATCAACTCCTTCCAGAAGGTATCCTGAAAGCGTGGATCACGGTCACTGACTATTTTCATCGGAGCTCCATGTTGTCTCCACACCGTGTCAAAGTAGATACGTGCCACTGTAGCAGCAGAGCTGTCCCCAAAATTCATAGGAACCACATGTACCATTTTAGACAATTTGCATGTAAATGCTACAAATGCGTCATTGCCCTGCTCAGTCAAGGGTAGGCCTGTGACGAAGTCCACTCCCACATCCTGCCATACCCGAGTTGGAATAGAATGCGGGTTCAGCAATCCATCTGGGAAAGATGATCTGGGCTTCACCGCCTGACAAACTGAACAGGAGGCAACCCATTCTCCCACATCTTGGTGTGCATTCCTCCACCAAACCCTTCGCAGAACACGCTCCAGCGTTTTATCTCGGCCAGTATGGCCAGCTGTCGCTGACTCATGCGCTTCGCGCATAATAATCTCTCTCAGCGGAGAGTCCTCTCCCAGCACCAACTGAAATCTTCCCGATGCAGTTCTCCACAGTACTTCACCCACCAGACAGAACTCTTTGGTGCGGCTGTGAGGAGCACACTTTACCTTAGTGCGTAGCTCATTGAGAGGTCCATCTCTAGTATATTCGGACTTCAAGGCTTCCAAGAAAGCAGCATCAGACGCTTCTTCCTGAGAGTCACGCAATTTGGCTGCTTTGCCTGCGTGTATTATGGGTACTCGTCCTCTTGGTTGACGTACTCTTTGTACTCGCTGCTTCGATGGAGGCGCATACACTACCAGCATAGGCTGCTGTAAATCACTAATTTCCCATTGGAACCCTCCATCAATTGTACTGGTTCACCTTGCGCATCATGCGTGGGGATTACCTCCTCAATACGCATTCCTGCTCGCCTGAACAGGGATCTCCACTGCGGCATTCTGGACTGAATATCAGGCAGTAGAAACACAGCGGACGTGTTCTCGGGGTCACATCGCCACTCCTGCACGTATTTACGCAGCAAGGCCTCCACTGTCAAGTGTTTGTCTGAGAACGAGGGTTCGCACCACACATGCATCCCTCTCCACTTTTCCTGTAAGCAGTTGTGCCAGAACCGCTTTACACGCCGATTGTTGCCATGCTCATCGCAGCAGGCGTCGACGTCGAAGTTGCCATATTTAGCCTGGATACGGTCAAACACGTCCTGCCGCACACGCATACCGTGCCAGCCAACTGCCTGGAACCGTACAGACTTCTTTGGCTGCCTCTGTGATGGCAGTGGAGCTTCTGCAGACTGTTCCTGCACTTCTGAGCACTGGTTTTCCTTCACATCCCCTTTCAGGGCAGAAGGCACAGAACGCCTGTTCTGCGGTTCACCCTGCTTGGTCACTTTGGTGTTCACATCGCCTCGTTCTGAGGCGGCATCCTGCAAAGAAGTTTCTACATCCTCCTTCACTCGCAACACTTGGGAGCGGGGACTCCTCCTCAATGTGCGTTCCAGTCCACCCGACTTCTGCTGAGTCGTCTGAGTGTCCTCGGTGCGACTGCTCACCTCCGCGACATTATCTGATACCCTCTTCACTTTAGAAGTGATGCGCTTGTCCAGCGTCTTGGGTCTCAGATACTTCCCCCGACTTTTAAAGGCCAGGGTAGCCTCCATAGCTTTCTCCGCTATCTGTAAAGTGTCCACCGCGTGAAGATAAGCCTGCTGCTCTGCATGCCATGCAGGATAGCTCTTCGAGGGCCCCTCTTCGAAGATGTGGGAGGTGTCCATCGCAGCGAGCGAAGTCTTGGGTAAATCGGATTTGTCGTCCAATACCCCCGCCTCCTTCAACCCGTCTCGTGGCGACTTGACCACATAGTCAGGTCGGCGAGACAAGGCGTCAGGTACCAGCAACAGAGCCCCCTTCACATATTCCATACGGGGAACACCCACCTCCACCAAGTCCATGTACCATCTCGCCTGTCGCCTAGATAGCTCACGCCCCGGCTCCATTAACCACTCTAATGGGCGGTGACTCGGCATTAGCTTGATAAGCAGGATTGGTCTGTGGTGTGCCCCTGAATATACCACCCGACGTCTTATATGTGTACACGTCTGTGCCACTCATAGCCCGAGTCCAGATATATATATACGACGTCAACTATACTCAGAACGGTCCACCCAGTAGGTTGTCGTTACGTTGAAAACAGTCCCAACCCGTGCAGGATGGGTTTGTGTGCGCCACACACGAAGCTGTTTTTCGTTTCCGACCACTATGAATGCTATACTAGAATGATATTCTGTGTCCAGAAAAGCCGTTTACGTTTGCTAGACGTCACCGTACGAATACCGTGTTGTCGTTAACGTTGAACACTGCCTCGACCCGTGCAGGATGGGTTTGTGTGCGCCACACACGAAGCTGTTTTTCGTTTCCGACCGCTAAGAATACTATACTAGAATGATATTCTGTGTCTAGAAAAGCCGTTTACGTTTGCTAGACGTCACCGTACGAATACCGTACCCTGAGTATTAAGAGCTGAAGGAGACGACATACTGCATACTACCGCGAGTTTCCGTGCATTCCAGATAATTTCCGTCAATATACATATTGTCCAGGTATAAGTAAACGTCGTTGCAGGGTTGTATTGCCGATCTGAGCATATTTTTCAAAAACCGATGAACGATATGTTTGACCGTCCACAGTGTGAAAATAAGCGCCGAACCTGTCCTGAACGATATATGATCTCTAGAGGCTCGTAGTCGTCAAAAATACTTTTCCATGGATACGTCTGACATATACAAACGGAAAATAATGACTAAGAGCTCATCTCCCCCCCAGAACATACTGTGCGCATGGAAGTCGCTTACGCTGAAGAAAGCCGAGTGCTGTTATCCCGCGCGAATAGCATAATTGAAGGCAGCACTCGCCACATCTGATACCAATTTATCACGGGCATACAAATGCATATACGAAGTTTCAGAGTAATCGGATACGAATCGATATATATCACAACCGGTGATTATGCAATACGGCCCGTGTTACGAAAACATTTTTATTCTGTAACAAAGCTCCCAAAGGAATCGTGTTTCATCACTATATAGCACAGATTGTTCGGCTAGTTTCTCTCGTCACAGGAATCCCTGTTTTCCCCCAACCTGCGCCGCCATAAATGTCATCTCTATTGTCATCTGTCACGGTATTGTACCAACACCGTTGATTCTGCCATAATCGTTCCTAATAATATTTCTATCGTTCACGATTCTGCCAGAGAGATAACATTTACTGATTTTGCATTCTTCATCCACGATCTCAGATTCCCTATCAATATTTCTCCCAATATGCCGGTAATCTGAATCGGATCCCCCTTCCGTGGGGGTAATTGGCAGTCTATCGTGCCCCCTGGCACAACATGCATGTCATTTAGAACATTACAACTGAGATATATGATATATCATGCTTGTTACATGTTGTTCAGTGGTATACAGACACACATGCATGATTAAGTTGTGATGTTCAGATGTGTGCTCAATCAGTAAGTACACAATACACAACATGTACACAATATGTACACAACATACAGTATATGTATGTACACAACATGTACACAATGTGTACACAACATACAGTATATGTATGTACACAACATGTATACAATATTTACACAACATATACTTATCACATTACTTATGGCATATACTTATCACAGTACTTATACAGTAATCACTCACCTTTAAGAAAACCGGAGATTTGGGGTCAGCCAGCTAATTTCACCAACTTGCGTACCCCCCCGCCGCCGCGCCATCCTATGGAATCGGTAAGAATTAGCAAGTATTTTCTTTCAATCGCCAGCAATTCTCTTAAAAGTCCAATGATAAACACTTAAAAAGGCGACATTTTCAAAATTTTCGCCTGCGGCGCCAGCACCCATATTTCTTATTTTCGAGGATTCCATAGCTCAAAAACCAGCCAGCTTTTTCGACAACTTCTGGTACCCCCCCAAAAAAGCTGGCTGGTTTCTTATCGCCGGGTTTTCTTAAAGGTGAGTGATTACTGTACATGTTTATATATATATATATATATTGACATTACACTCAATCAGTAAGTGTGAATGATCAATGTAAGTGACAATATATATATCACATGTTTAATGCATACATACCAGTCCACACACACATGTGCGTGTGGAATGTCAGCGATGGCGATACATATGGGAACAGAATCAAACAACATGCTGTAGGGCTGGATGGAGATATCTCCAGACCCGAAGGCAATATACTGTGCTCATGAAAACAGCTGGTCACTGTTGAGCACAGTCCATGCACTCTCGTATATCGCTGGAGCAACACCATCTCCCACTTATGCATTTTGACAGTTGAATCAGAAAATTGATCACACTTCAATGCATGTTTCAATCAGTATATTCAGAATTCACTTTGATATCTGACAAATAGCTGATAGAGATTACTATGAGTATTGCTCTGATTACTTAGTATCTGGAGGTATCATTTTATGTACCATCCAGAGTACTGTCATAGATCCAAAGATATAAAAGCAGACCTCCAGCAGACCCATTCGTGGGTAGGCAACGCGATCAACAGCCAAGGACAGGCGACCGAACCGAGGAGTAAGTCTCGCGAAGCTATCGTCGTGAAGCTACTCGCTGCAGGTTATCCAAGGAGTTGACAGTCCTAAGTAAATAATAAACCATCTGACATAAATTATCACTTAGTGTCTGCAAGTCACTATTGATAAGTCTATATTTTGGTCATGGGTTTCAAACAGTAAAACCCCTGAGAATTGACCATATACATATCTTCACAGAAACACCATGAAAGAGATCATTTTCGATTTCATGTGTGATGATAAGATATCTTACAGAGTTGTGAAAGACATATACTGTGATATACAGTATATACATACTGGGCCTTATATATAGTATGAGCTCAAAGTGGCAAAATGGGTAAAAATGTATCACGTAACATTATAATTGTGTTTTTCGGATCCAATTTTTTTACGGAATCCAATTTTATACCTATTAAGGTACCAAAAAAACATTATGCCACATTTCACATCTCATATAACACCCTAAATATCTTACATGTAACATCTAGGGGTGTAACGCACACTTACGATTTTACATAACAAACAGTGACATATTTAGCACAATCTTGCTTCTTTCTTTCAAAGCAAATGCATAATGCTCATTTTTGACATATCTAAGGGTTACTGATATCATGTAACACCCTAAGTTCACTGGAGGCGATTAGGGTCACTGTAACCCATACTGTCTGAAATGCCATAAAATATTAGTAAAATACTATATATTTAGCATTGTAGTCATGTTGGAATCAGCACAACCATGACTAATATTTCCGGGCTACAAGAACTGTAGGGCTGCATCCCAATAACTGCAGGGCAACATCCCCAGAACTGTAAGGCTGCTTCCTATAAGGTTGCATACTGCCTAATGGAGTATATAAGGCACTTGACAAATGCCTAGTGGTTATCACACTTCCTTGAGGGGGGAAGGTGGAATCATTATACATACATACTTCACTCCATTATATAATACAGATAATGTACACATACAATACATGTACAATTATAGAGATATATATGTATATATATCACACAACACACACATTCCGGTTTTGAAGGTTTTGTTGGTGTTGGTGTTCTGTGTTATGGATGTCTGTACCAGATATTGATCCAAATCCAGTGAATTGGGTTTTCGACATCTTGGGTACTTATGATTCTTACAGCAGATTCAAGGTCCCACGTTGGTTAACTGGTTACGCAGACACACAGACTCGATACGATGGTGTAGGGTACTTTGACAGCATCAGTCGTATGAAGCCAGATCTGAGTAGATACAGGGATCCTGAAACAGAACCTGAGGATCCAGAGGAGGAATACACAGAGGATTTCGCACCTCCCATTTTTACAGATCCAGATGATGGTCATGTACTCCCAGCATCAGTTCCAGCAGTGCCTATTCCTAAGGTGAAAATGAATACACTAAAGGAATATAAGGTCGGACAGGATGCAGAAGTCTGGATGGAAACAGTGGATAGGTATTTTCAGTTTACCTACCCAGGAGCAGCAGATAAGGACCTGATTACAGTTTTCCTTACATATCTTCAGAACAATGACAGACACTTCTTTCATGTTGTGGCAAAATCACCAACAGCCACATTTGCAGAAGTCAGGACCACGTTCCTCAGACAGTTTGGAAACCCACATAAGCATCAGTCAGTAGCCGAAAAACACTTGATGGCACTGCAGCAGGGTAATCAGACATTCTCAGACTATCTTCGGACATTCACATCACTGGCTTCATTGGCAGCAGTGGATCTGGAGGATGTCCTGATAAAGAATCGATTTGTCAGCAACATGGAATCAGATCTCAGAAAGCAGTTCCACCTCAGATTCCTCGTAGAAAATGAAAGGAATAACCTGTCGTGGGCACAAACCACACAGGTACTGCTCGACTTTAACTTTGTAGTTCATTCGAAGCAGGCAGAGACCCTGCACTATAGAGGTCAAAAGGAGCAGTCAGGTGGTCCAGCTAAGAAGGACAATGATTCCAAAGGCCGTGGCAACAAGCCATACGGCCGCGGCAATCGGAATCAGTCCAATCAGAATTCCCAGAAGAATAAAGGGAAAGGCAAAGGCAAAGGAAAAGGCAACGGAAAATGATCAGCAGCTTCTTCTTCTTCTTCCCAGTCTTGTGACCGTTGTGGTCGTTCAGGTCACACCAAAAAGGATTGCTACTCCACAAGGACAGCAGATGGAAAAACAATAAAAGACAATCCTCCAGCTCAAAATCCTTGGAATCAGAAAGGAGGACAGCAGCAACAGAATAATCAGGGTGGCAAAAGTGAGTCTAACAAGCTCCTAAAAGCAGTCAACACCCTGGTTAAGGAGCTACAGAATCAGCAGAGCATCAATGCAGCAGTTGCAGCTCCAGCTCCAGCATCAGCTCCAGGTCCTCAGGGAAACTCTCCGGTTCCCGCATAGGTACCAGTGATGAGAGCACCCCGGTAAATCAGCCTGAACATGCCACTGAAGCAAGTGGCCGGGTTGAGAGTATCTCAGAAGAAGTCCTTTCCAGTCTGACATTACAGTTTCAGCAGATGGACACTCCCTCGGATCACATCCCACAGATGCAGTCACGGTCAGCACAGCTGAAATCATGCAAGAAGCTGTTGTTGTATATTAAGGGGAAAGTATATGGACAGAGTACTCATATTTTGATAGATCCTGGAGCAACATCATCATTCGTCGACAGACAATTTGCTGCTCAGCTTGGTATAACACCATCAGATACATCATCATTTTCAGTGGGGTTGGCTGGAGGGAGCCAATTACCTTGTACATCCTATCTTCCCAATGCTACATTTACGCTGGGTAAGTATAAGGATTCAGTGGACCTATATGTTATTGATATGACACCCTTCACAGTCATCCTGGGACAGGATTGGTTGGAGAGGAGGAATCCACACATTGACTTTCAGTCCAAGAACATGACGATCACCAGGACTCACTCTTCAGGTTCCAGTGTTCGCACAGTTCTTTCCAGAGTTGAAGATACTCAGAAATCGGATGGCCTTCCTGAAATGGAACTAGTCAGTGCCACCACGATGAGGAAGCACCTGAGACGTATACGATCCAGTGGTTCGGCTGAAGAAGCCGTAGCTTATCTCTTTTTTCTCTCAGGGGTCGATGGTGAAGTGGTCATGACAGCAACTGACACAGACACTACCATGGAAGACCCAGAGGTCACAGCAGAACGTGATCGCGCCAGAGAGGACTTTTCAGATATTTTCCAGGAGGATCTTCCAGCTGGCCATAGGCCAGAACGGTTTGAAGGTGGATATCATCGCATCAACATTGTTGAACCCGGGCATAAGCCACCATCACAGCCAGTACGAACTATTCCAGTGCCTATGATGGAGGAGCTCAAACGGCAAATCATCAAATATGTCGAGTTGGGTACCCTTCGTCCATCATCATCACCATATGGGTGCCCAATCATTTTTGCTCCTAAGCCAGAGGGTAAGTGGAGGATGTGCTGTGATTATCGTGCCCTTAATAACATCACCATAAATGTGCTAGGAGGCAAGCACAAGAGCAAGAAAAACGGCTAAGTATAAAACGCAAGAGTACTCAGTACGGAGTACAGTAGGACCGATCAGAATGATGTTGATGTGAGGTGCCTAGCTTGTTGTACGGAGTACTCAGTACAGTTGAGTTATGGAAAGAGTTCCTGAATGTATAAGAACTCCAAGTGTAACCCGTTTCGGAGATGAGAACTGAACTGCGAATTGTAACATAAAAAGTAAGAGCCGTAACTGCTGTATATTGTGTATAGAAAGCATACACTTGAAAGCAAAAGCATAACTATAAAGATTTACGAAACCGAAGTCTTGTAGTTGACCAACCGTAATCATACCTCGTGCGGTCGTTTAATAAGTATAGATATAATAAGTCCGAAACCGTAAGGAAGAAACAAGCAAGAGTGGAGACTCCTACAAAATGGTAATTAGTTCGCGTTTTCACGTTGCTTCCCTGTTTTTCTTGCGCTAATTCTGATCGGATTCACCTTGCCTTGCGCGACTAGCTAGCGTAGTGCGGCACTACGAAATCGAGAATGTCTGTGCTTTCGTTTTTGTTGCGCGGCGGTGTGTGGGTTTGAGGGTTCCAGGTCGCTTGGAGCCGCGTTGGTGTGGAGGAATCTAGCCCAACGACAATCTTTTGAGGTGCGCGCGTTGCCTTGGTCCTAGCACGCATAGCACGCATATCACGCATAGCCGTATTTTGGACTCGCAGGTCGCGGGAAATCAGAATCGTCCCA
This sequence comes from Cymbomonas tetramitiformis, assembly GCA_001247695.2. Taxonomy (NCBI): domain Eukaryota; kingdom Viridiplantae; phylum Chlorophyta; class Pyramimonadophyceae; order Pyramimonadales; family Pyramimonadaceae; genus Cymbomonas; species Cymbomonas tetramitiformis. The sequence continues at coordinate 9,152 of LGRX02012625.1, forward strand.
GTTTTCCGGCAATTCCGACCCTCTGCGGCGGAAGCGCTGCGCATTTTTGAATTTTGCGTAGCTTTTGCTAGAATTCGGGGTCGGTTCGGGACTTCGCCCACCTTTAATTTGGCCCTCTAGTCCCCCCTTGACACCGGGAGCAAGCTACTTCGAGTTTGCTGGGGTGCCCCGTCCGGGTTGGGCGGTCCCTGAGTTTGGCGAAGGCTTGCTGCGTATACGTGTGTACACCACCCCCGTGGACGGCGGTGACTGCCATGGATGGTGGGGCGAGGTAGTGCTCGTCCGTGGTCCGTGGGCACACCCATGCCTTCACTACACTAACGCCTTCCAGTCGTTTTTCGTTACCAGTTTGCACCGTGACCTCACGGATGCCCCCACCGTTGCCAGCCCCCCTGCGGTTGGGGCTGTCTCGAGGGTATTGACACCCACCCAGCTTGGGGAACGTGTGGACGACGTGAATACTGTGTACTCCGCCTTCATAGCATGGCGTGGCTACGTCCGTCTTGTATGCTGTGGCAAGCTCCAAGCAATTACTTACAAGAACGTGCTGGAAACATTGCCGCAGCCTTACACATTCGGCGCTTACAAGCACTTGCCACCGGTGCTGGAGAAACCGATGGACTCAGCGCTCACGGCTGCCTTGAAGAAACGGGTGGCGGACAACCCTGCCATGTCCCTCCTTCAGCAGGCAATCAGTACCAAGCGCAACGCCCCCCTACAGTCCCTCCGCGACAGAGCAAGGCGCGGACGGCGTCTTCTGCGGGGGCCACACGCACAGCCAGCGCCCCTCCAGCCGACAGTCGCCAGGTGCAGGTGTCCGGGCAAGGCATGCCCGAGCTGATTGAGAACATACGGCTGAAGGCCCTCGAACGCGCTAAGAAGAACCGTGTTAAGGACCTCCCCAAAGATGCTGATATAACGAAGTGGACCAAGGAGATGAAGAAGTCCTTGGACGGGAAGTGTAAAGGGATCGCGTGGGCGGACAACGTGTACGGAGCAATGTTCGAAATGGAGCACGCGGGCGGTGTCCTATCCGGCTCAATTGGCCGATCAGTGCATGCCCTCACCAACGACGAATGGTCAAGCGATCATGATTACTACTTCATGGTGGCGGGGCATCAATTTTGTACCATAAAAACCAGTAAATCTAATGCACAACCTGCACTTGCATGTTCTTGACTGTTAAAATGCGGCTTTTTAATCCTATCATGAGGTAAATAAGGCAATATCATTTTCACATGAGAATATCATTTTCATCGAATAGTGTGTTCGAGCACGAGCATGCGCGAGACACACCGCCGCCACGGGACGATTTTCCCCGTCGGCATGGGGGCGGTGGTGTAAAATTTCCACTATCGAAATGGCGCGACGAGCGGAACCGTCGGACCGACGGTAAGTTTCATGACCGTAACCGTCGGGTGGGGTGGAAGCATCGCTTCGCGGCCTCCCCACTCCCGAAAGGCGGGAATTGGTCTCAATAATCGCGTCCGACGCAGGGTGCTAGGTGCATCTCTTTCCATTCTGCGTCTTCGGCCTTCGTACAAGAGTGCCCACTCTGCCCTGGACACTTTCACGACACGGCACGTTGCCCGGCGGTGTGTGTTAGGGCTTCGCTAGTAAGCGAATAGATATATGATATAAGGCGAGGCTATTATTGAACGTTAATAGCTCACGCAGCGTATGTGTGGATATGAGTGCAGCGCTTCTCCAGAAGTGACTGCTGTAGCTCAATGCTACCTCATTTACGCAATGCCCCGCATCTCATAGATGCCACCACAATTGGGTTGTGAACCCAAGGCATTGGTTGAACAATCAGTATCGGCTGAACGAATAAGCCATATGATACTCGCATGCTTGTTCAGAACATGCTTGAAGCGAAGATGAGTTTTCTACGAACACTTTCGGTTCTTCAAGACTTCATCTTGCTTTGTCATCTCGATGCCACAACCTGGCCTCTCGATGACAGGTGTCACTCAAAGTGAGTGAATGACAAATGATGACTGTACGTGTCATAGTCGACCGTACTGACGATTGTCTGTCATTATAATATATGGCATGACACGACATGACATGACATGGTATGACCTGGGTAGAAACGCAGAAGAGCTCCGATGACGAAGAAAAAGCCCGTGCTTTTATGGCTATTACCCTTCGGGTGGCTTAAGCCACCCTAACAGCGATTTAGGGTGGCTTAAGCCACCTTAACGTTTTCAATTATTACGGGAGCTATCGGTACCGGAAGCTAGATTTTTTTAGCTCAAAATAACGGCGACATTGTCTTCTTTTAGACACTATGTGCACTCTTAGGCGAGCCCAAGTTCCCGGTGAGCAATTTTGGGAAGTATCTAAGAGGGCGCAACATTTAGTAAAATTTGAGCAATTTTCCCTTGTTTTTGCATACCCATGCTACTTCAACCGAGATTTTGAGGGTCAAGATGACCTCGGATCAAACTTTTGGCAAGACACTGCAGAAAGAGCAGCTCGAGATCTTGACAACATGGGTCTCCAAATTTTGAAAGCGTTTTCGAGGAAGCCCCCGGTGAGCTAATTAGCTTAAGGTGGCTTAAGCCATCTTAAGGAAAATTGGGAAATACCCACCCTACTTCAACCCAGATTTCGAGGGTCAAGATGAACTCAGATCAAACTTTTGATAAGACACTGCAGAAAGAGCAGCTCAAGATGTTGACGACACAGGTCTCCAAATTTTGAAAGCACCGCCAAAAAAGCGCCCATGAGCCCTTTAAGTTAAGGTGGCTTAAGCCACCTTAAGCTGCGGGTAATAGGCATTTATCGCTTTTCTCAAATCTGTCACTTTTGTGATGATCAGACTGGTCAATTTTACAACATAACCCACTTCCCCTTGCTGAAGGAGATGACTCCTTTCATAGGGCGATATGTTGGCTGTTTTCATATGAGACATGGAAAACATGAGTGGCTCGACAATCTTGGAGAATATCGGGATGAATATCCTGAATTGGCCGACTATGCCCAAGAATGACCGAAGAGATTACCTGCCATCTTTAGCCATATGGCGTAGAGGCTGCTTACCAACGGTTGGGCCATAAGCTGGATAGCTATGTTGGAGGCTGAATAGCCATGATTGCACAGATTCTGTCTTCCATGATGAATAGACCTCTGAGATTATGGTGTCTGATAAATCAATACATCTGACAACAACTTAACCTTAAAAGGTTTGATGAAGAGCTGATGATCTCTGTTGCACTGCATTTTTTATGTGTACCACTGAAATGCGCGAAAGGATCATCATCCTCCGCGTAGCTCAGTTGGTTAGAGCGTCGCACTAGAGAAGCAAACGTCACGGGTTCAAATCCCGTCGTGGAGCCTTTGCGCCACACGACGATATGATTTGACCCGGCTCGTACAGTGAAAATCCCCGCACCGATTTCAAACCCTAACATTGGTATCGAAGCGACGGTTCGGAAACCGCCTCAGATGTAACGGCATAAGGCACACGATGTGACCTACGCTAAGATCGCGTATGCTCGGGCACGGTGATGTGACCTGCGCTACGATCGCGTATGCATGGGCACGATGTGACCCGCGCTGATGACGTGGATTCGGGCTGCATCCCAAGAACTGCGATGCACCTTCGGTGCGATGGGCTGCATCCCAAGAACTGCTACCCAGCTTCATCGCAGGCTGCCACGTCATCACATCTGAGGTCGGACCTCTGAAAAGTAACTCGACACGAGTGTCGTGAGGTCACGACACTTTAAAGAGGGGAGATATGTCACGGATCGAAAGATGACAGACGCCCGCAGTCGCGATGTTGGTACGTCGTCGTCGATGTCACACGCATAGTCGATCATCGACCTGTAACAGTCCGATCTGTACGAGTACCACTGAAATGCGCGAGAGGATCATCATCCTCCGCGTAGCTCAGTTGGTTAGAGCGTCGCACTAGAAAAGCGAACGTCACGGGTTCAAATCACGTCGTGGAGCACTTTCGCCCCATGACGATATATATGATTTGACCCGGCTCGTACAGTGAAAATCCCCGCACCGATTTCAAACCCTAACAGTGTGTGGTTCGTGTGATGTGGACTTACGTGATGCCGCCATGGACATGGACCTCGTCGTTTCGGCCTTCCAAACCGCCTTCGACAACGAGAACGACGGAGAGTTTGCCGAGTTGTGCCACCAGCACGACCGACCACTGGTGCGTGACGACCCTGAGCCCTTCACTTACCCGGCGGGGCACGACGTGGGATTACGTGCCCACTATGCGGGTTTGTTGGGACGTGCTACGTCGGACACCGGCATGGGGGAGGTACTTGCCGACGCACGGGGCGTGCTCGCCTCTCTGCGGTCTGCGGCTGCGGCTGCAGAGGTCGGTGGTGCTGCCGCGTCCGGTGTGCAGCCACCTCTACATCTTGGCACTTTGTCTGTGCCGCAGGTGGTGTGCGATGCGCCACCAGCTGCCAATCACGAGATCGACACTGGGCTTTACCCTGTTTTGGCATCGGACCCGGCTTCTGTCGAGTCTCCTTTCGAGGAGCCTCTCCGTGTCACTTTTATGGACCAGGTATTGCCGGCATGCTCTGACCCCTCCCTTAATTTGTGTTCGATTGAGCCCTTTCACGGCTCGATTCACCCGGGGGAGCTTTCCGTGATCGACGATGACGACGACTCCGACGGGTTTTCTTCCTCCGGAGACGAGATTCCCTCGGCCCCACCGGCTACACGGTCACTTGTCGGTGTGGCAACTTTGCCGAGGGTCTTCTCTTTTGCATCCCTTGCCTTGCCCGCCCTCACGCGCCTAGCATGTGTCTCAGCGGCTCAGGGTTCGGTGGTGCTCGATCGAGCCGCTGACTTCACCGCAGCAGTACATCCCGCATTGGTGACTGCCAACAGTCTGTCTACCTTGCCATGCAATTTTGCCTTCAGCATTTCTTTTCCTTTTGGAGTTTCGGCAGGCTTGGACTCGGATTTTCACTTTTCAGGATTCCTAAATTTGTTCTACGAATCTTGTTCTGGCTCTGGCTTCTGGTCTTGGCTTCTGGATTCTGGTTCTGGTTTCTGATTCTGGACTCTGGTCTCTAGACTCTGGTTCTGGATTATGACTTCTGGACTCTAGTTCTGGTTGAACATCTTTGACACTGACAACTTTTTCAACTCTGGTGAACTCTGCAGCTTTGTGGACCACTTTGAAAGTGGCTGAGTAGCTGTAGATTGAGCTGTAGGAACTTAGCTTGTGAGCAGTATCATAGCAGCAGTTTTAGAAAGGGACCGCCCTGGCTAAAGCACAGGCCTCCCTCTAGCAGTTTCCAGCTCCCAACTGTTTGTTGTTTCGGAACAATTTGCTTTGTCTATGCTCCGCTCTCTGCCACCTGTAACAACACTATGTACAATCACAGGGTGGTGTGCTGGATTCAGTGACCCGTAGGTCATAACTTGCTCTGACTCCCGTTAGCTGTACCAGTACTCGTACAGTACTAGGTGACAGATACCTAGGTCATAGACCGCCTTATATTCGTTTATCTTATAATCAGTTTACACTTGTATGAGAATTATTCAGTGACCACCCGATATATTACGGTATAATATATCTCACAAAGGGGTATAAACTAATTTATACCCCTGGTTACAAGTAGCGAGTGAGTGCAAGTGGTGATAGTGCTGGCGATCCCGATGACGCTCGGCTGCAGGATGCCATTAGCATGACTGATTAGCATTACATCATATACGTTGGGTTTCAGGTATACGAAAATAAAAAATAAAAAAATACGTACCGACGGTGCACAAAAGTACATGCATGTAGGTGACTATATTCTACATAATTATCGGGCGTTGCGTTGTTTTTCATAATCAGCCGACGTGGCTAACTATGCCTCCCGAATGACGACTATTCAAGAGTTTGACGATTTTTCAAGTCTATGGCTGTATGCAACGATTTTATCGAATCTACGGTGTATGCGGGTACCATATCAAATCTTTCGCGTCACGACCGTGAAACCTTTTCCGCAAATTTCTAATTTAATTACTAGTGATGACTGTATCAAAACACGCTCTACGACGCTTCATGTGTGTGTGTATTTTCATGACGCGCACAGGTTTCTTTTCGTTTGTAGATACATTGATGACTTGCTGGCGTTCAATATTCCAGATATGGAAGACTATCTATATCTGAACGAATCCGGCACTGCAGGGATCTATCCCAAACACATTTTGAGTCTATCTTTGGCACATGCGGGTGTGCGTGTCCCTTACATGGACATACTCATCAAGCAAAATAGGCGCAGAGGCCTTATGACTGCCATATATGACAAACGACTGGATGCACAATATGCTGACATCCAGGTCATTAGGTACCCTGCACATGACTCGTACTTGGCCGACAAAGCTAAGTATGAGATTGTCACGAGCCAACTGCATCGGTTCGCTGAGAGATGTGTCCTTTGGCAAGACTTTGTTTACAACATAGCTCTTGTTTTCCACAGGATGACACAAAAGGGTTACCACAGCAGGCGTTTGTGGGGCTTTTTGCGGCGCTTTATGGTGGAGAGGCCCGGTCTGTATGATAGACGAGGTCCGGGTTGCTGGATCTCGCGCGTCAGGCGTAAGCTGGGGGACTTACGTGACGGTGTCATTGTGCCAGGTCCGAATGGGTGGGAGTTCGGGCCATCATAGCTGACCGGGAATACGTCTCGCCATAGGGTTGTGGCATCTCGCTGTTAACGGGGACGGCCACTTGGGTGCTTTGGATGATGGGATGTGGCTGTCCCTGTGGTACCCTTCTGACGGGTACTGCCTCTTTGAGGGCGTCGGGGATTCGTCTGCGGCTGGCTCTTTTTATGTCCAGTGCCTTGGGGCTTTTTCACCTGCCGGGGGACTGGTGGTTGACAGCCACGTTATGGGGTGCTGACATCTCGTTGTGAACGGGGACGGCCACTGGAATGATTTGGATGATGGGGATGTGGCTGTCCCTGTGGTACCCTTCTGACGGGTACTGCCTCTTTGAGGGCGTCGGGGATTCGTCTGCGGCTGGCTCTATTTATGTCCAGTGCCTTGGGGCTTTTTCACCTGCCGGGGGACTGGTGGTTGACAGCCACGTTATGGGGTACTGGCGGATCGCTGTGAACGGGGACGGCCACTGGAATGATTTGGATGATGGGATGTGGCTGTCCCTGTGGTACCCTTCTGGCGGGTACTGCCTCTTTGAGGGCGTCGGGGATTCGTCTGCGGCTGGCTCTATTTATGTCCAGTGCCTTGGGGCTTTTTCACCTGCCGGGGGACTGGTTGTGGCGGCCACGTTATGGGGTACTGGCGGATCGCTGTGAACGGGGACGGCCACTGGAATGATTTGGATGATGGGATGTGGCTGTCCCTGTGGTACCCTTCTGGCGGGTACTGCCTCTTTGAGGGCGTCGGGGATTCGTCTGCGGCTGGCTCTATTTATGTCCAGTGCCTTGGGGCTTTTTCACCTGCCGGGGGACTGGTGATCGATACCCACTTTATGGGGTACTGGCATCTCGTTGTGAACGGGGACGGCCACTGGAATGATTTGGATGATGGGATGTGGCTGTCCCTGTGGTACCCTTCTGATGGGTACTGCCTCTTTGAGTGCGTCGGGGATTCGTCTACGGCTCGCTTTTTGGGAGTGTCTTGGATTCGTCTGACGCTAGCTCCCTCTCCGTGTACAGTGCTCATGGTTATTACACATGCCGGGGGACTTGTGTTCTTTGACCTTGATATGAAGTACTGGCGGATCGCTGTGAACGGGGACGGCCGCCGGGTGGAAGTGGGTTTTGGGAGGCGGTTATCCCTGTGGTGCCATTCTGGCGGGCACTGCCTCTTGGAGAGCTCGGTAGATTCGTCTGTCGTGCTGCGAGGAGAGGCAGAAGGTGGTGATGTACAACTTCTGTGTTCTCCCTTGAATTTTGTGGGGAGCACTTAGGTGCCCGCATGTTTCCTTTTTTGACATGGGGTGTCCATGCTGTGTGGTGTGACTGCATTCATGACATAACCATGGACCAACAGGTCCCATCCATCGACCGGGAGCCACTGGGGGGCATGCCAGCAGGGTCCGCTTACTCCGTAACCCAGAGACCAACAATTGTTTGGCGACGATCGGTCACATCGTATCATCTTTCCATGCTGCTTTGCATTTGGGTTGGGAATATGTATGCGTTTGTGGTATCTTGTCACGGCCCCGCCCTGCTCTTGATTTGCTTTTCACATCCACTGGGATGATGATGGGCTGGCTTTTGTTGGCCGATCTCATGCCGTTCAGTGTGTGTGTATGTAACTGTGTATCTATATCGGATATTCCGATGTACATTCATGAACGTGCCCGTAGCGTAGAATCTGATCTTACCACACAGGTGTATAAATTGGTAATGCCACTTGTCACCGAAGCATCCCATATGAGGGATTTCTAATTATTGATTAAATTGTATCGAAGCACAAGTAATCACTGCTATTCATATACCCCATTCGCACAAGCACACGCTCACAACTCGCTTCCTGTATCGCAAATGCCACACTTGCATATCGTGATGCCATCGGCGCATTTGCTTGAATACATTTGCTTGATTATCATGATTGACATTTTATACTCGCATGGTAGTGCCAATGGCTGAATTTAAATGCTTATCGTCTCCATTCGCATGGCGTCTTGGCAGATATCCCGTTGGATGCATCCCAACCGACACGCAGGCTCGACCGTTGCGATACAGGAAGCGAGTTGTGGGCAGATATATTTCATAATTGCACCATGTGCTGAAATCTGTATAGGCAGCCCTGACCGGGAGTCCCGGTGCAGGCCCCTATGACAGATTCCTAGGTAGCCAACACGGGACTGTGACTGACCCGTAAGCCCGTGCTGTGACACATCAAGGTGTCACAGGTAGCTAGGACCGAGACCGTTCCGACTCCGTGACCGTTCCGGGTATATCTAGCTTAGGGTTTATTTTCTTATGGGAGAGTTTTATCTATATTGGTTCCAGGACTGTATGATATCCGTGAACCGGGATATTCCAGTATCATGCGTGTTTGACGTGCAGACGATGTAGAAAGGAGCCCGCTAGATCTCATCGCGACATGTGAGCACGCCGTCTGCAAATACAAATGTCTATTAAAAGGAAGCACGTTGTGCCACTTGCGTGTTTTTATAATTGTAGCATGCATGCGCGTCCACACAATGCATATACTCAGAATAAATGTCTGCATGAATTGCCACTGCGTTTATGCATCATCGATCATCGCAAATATCAGCGCAACGACACTTCAGGTTCAGGCGCATCCGCAGGCGCATCCGCGGAAGGCGCAGGCGCATAATACTAATACCAGATACATACCCAAATCATTCCCTTGAAGATCTGAAGCAAGTGGCTTTTGAACTGAGATCCGCACAAAACGACGCTTCAGGTGCAGGCACATCCGCAGGCGCAGGCGCATCCGCAAGCGTGTCTGCAAGCATTCACGATATCGGTCGTTTCATAAATGTCACCCATCAGCAGCTAGATTTTTCAGATATGGATCTTAGTGAAGCAGAGATGAATGCACTCAATTCAGTAGACCATTCCTGATCTACATACGCA
>LGRX02012625.1:18943-34624 GCA_001247695.2 Cymbomonas tetramitiformis
GGGGGTACCCAAGTTGACGAAAATAGCTGGCTGGTCTTTTTTGCTAAGGAAATTCTCCACAATAAGGAAATTGGTTGCTGGCAGATCACCGAGAGTGGATTCTCTTAAATTCTATGAAAATAAGAAAATCCCGCTGAATTTTTTTTCGAATAAGCTGAAATTCAGCATATCAGCCGGGAAAACCTTGCGAGTCAAAAGTACGGCTCTCTGGGTCCATACTGTACAGTTGGTAACAGTGGTGGACTCTCTAAATTTTAAGAAAGCTGCTGGGCTGAGTTACGTGGACGTGGATGAGTTTAAGAAATTAGCTGGCTGGCTCGAAATCCGAAATTCCTTATTCTTAGCGATTCTCTTAGGACGCGACGCTGGCGGGGGGGGGGGTACCCAAGTCGACGGGAATGGCTGGCTGGCCCAAAATCTCCGGTTTTCTTAAAGGTGAGCGATTACTGTAGTTCCAGTAGCTTTACCAGCGGTGTGTATTTTGTGTACTTTGTCTTTAGTGCTTCCTCCCAGCTCATTTCGTCTGTGTACGTTACCTCTATCAGGTGTATGTGACCCGCTTCTGCCATTGCCTTTTGGTGTGTGTACCCAGGCTGCTCGTTCCCCTTCTCAGTTCCCTCAAGCATTACTATATCTACATAGTGTGGTATGGTGTCCTTTCCGTGCTCTGGTGCCGGTGTGTTTCGTCCGTCCAGTCTGCATTGCCCCCTTGTGAGCAGGAAGTCTTCTATTGGTCTCCCATTGTTCATTCCCTTCCCTTTTTTCCCCGCATGTGTTCTTATTACACATCCTCCTTTCCTGCCTTTGCTAATTGCTTTTGCTATTATTTTGGTGGTCTCATCCGACCTGCTTATTACCATGTTCTTTATTTCCCTTTCTGTGCATCCTCCTAGCACATGAGCTGTGCGTATGAAGCCTCCCGCGTTTACTTGTCTGGGCATCCCGCATGTATAAAATAAGTGTGTGAACGCATATCATAATTTTTATAGCGTCTGGCACGTGTGCGATCATATATCGGATTAATTTGATTATGCATATGTTGTACTAACATATCATGCATGTCTGCATGCATGCATCTCGCAACTATTACGTGATTATATTATCATTTCTCAATCTCTGTAATTTTTACCTACGATATACGTTCCTCCTACGTTATACGATTATTTTTATTATAATATTATAGTTATTATTATTATTATTATTATATCAACATTATATCATTATTATTATAATAATAATAATTATTACTACATCAACATGCATTTGATTACATTTTTAGGGTTTAGGGTTTAGGGTTTAGCCAGGAGGTAAGGTCCTATTGCGCATGCTAAAATTCGTAACTCGTCGACAGAGTTTCGCGAGTTTTAGGCAAGGGTACGCCAGCGTTCCAGTCCACAGCTTACGAGACTCGTACGGAGACCCGAAGAACACTCCCGAAACTTTACAACTATAGAAGTATTATGAAACTACACCAAAAGACAATAGCTCTTGCAAGGAATCGAGAATACTATCACACTCGAGAAGCCACGTAAGGTGCGACGTATAATCAAACGACGTCTTGGTGAGATGAAGCACTACTTGAGTAGGACGTCGGGTGCACTCATCACTTTCCAAGTGCTCTTAGCGTGCGCAAAAACACAACAGACGGGCCAAGACTTACACAAACCTGGGTATGCCCTTCGGCCTTTTCGAGTGTTTGATACGCATCACTCCTAACATACGCTTCGTGTCGAGGTCGCTCACCAGAACCGTCGATTTGATTCCGCAGAGTTTGGGTAGATCGGCACGCAGAGTTCATAAGCTCTCTGCAGATTCCAGCAGCTGCGTGGTACTGTTCGAAAACTTTGTCTCCCATATCTTGAAGTGCGCTCAACTTCTTCCTCAGCTGAGCATATATGTCAGCGTTTGTTCTAATTACTCTGCGACTTGCCTCGATTCTAAGCGTACTAAAAGCTGTAAAAGAGTTCTCGAGTGTAGCGAGCGCTCTTTTACTTTCAGGGCTGAATGGTCTAACTCGCTGCTGCTTGAAGGGTTCATGCGATTGGAGAGCCAGCAGAAGATGCCGCAAAACGTCCAGGTTGATACGCCGTCGTTGATCTTTTGTTTAAGTTCAGGAACCCCGCTTGAACAAGTGCAAACCGTTTTGCACTCTTTGCACTGTCCCGTGCTTTTCGCGTTACAGCTCACACTGGTAGCTGTAGCGGCAGTAAATATCGTTCGTGTTTCTCAGCTCGAGTGAGCGCACCTTTATCTCGGTTTGTGCCTTTGAAACACGAAGCAGGATTTGTTCAGAGCTTACTCACAACTTTGAGGACTCTCTATAACGTCCTCGATATCTAATCGCTCACATATAAATCTTTGCTTTGAGCCTGAGGACAAATCGGTGGGCGGGGCTTCACAACGCGCAGCGCCCCGCACACGAGTTATCGATGACGGCGAGTTCGGAGGCGTGCCAGTTGGGTCGTTTGGCACGGGATCTTTCAGTACTTTCGCTGCCCTTCACTCGCCCTACTTTTCGAAACACTTTTCTTGATGAGAATGCCGGCGGTCCCTGCAGTGAGCATACCGACAGGTCGGATTGAAGTTCACCACTCCATAAATGTGTAAATCGCGTTGACAACCTGCTTGACTTCGAAATGTAACTGAAAAACTTCCGGCACTTGCAAGTAATGGGCCCGAGGTCCAAGGCATCAGACGCCCCATTATTGTCTCATCAGCTGCGCGCCGCCGCATCAGTCCCTCTCGTGCCACCTCAGCCATGTGCAGCTGTAACTCTCCAGTGTACATATAGTTGCTCACGCATATGCCGAGCAGCGGGTTGCTTTCCAGGTGCAGAAACAGGTTGGAACACAGTTCATGGCAGCGCCACGTGGCAAGGCTCTCTTTCTTAGGTTGAGTGTCACAGAGTCAAAGCGAAGGCACACATACCTGGCACAAGCTGAATAGTGCCCCCCTGCTGGAGGACCTGGCACAAGCTGAATAGGACCCCCCTGCTGGAGGACGATCCTCGCGCAACCTGCAGAATGTGGGGCAGGGGGGGGATAGCTTTTGAAGGAGTGCGGTGAGTGCTGAGAGGGGTTGCAGCGCGAACTTACCGTGGAGACTTTTTCCGCTGGCATCTGCGAGTCGGACACCACCTGGCCAAAAGCATCCCCTCCTGCCTGTTTGCTTGCAGGGTCCAAGCTGGTGCCCCTCACACCAGCCGCCCCAACACTCATCCGAGCCAGCAGTTCAAGCTTGATCGCAGTCCCTTGCCACGTTGCCTAGTGTGCCCTCCCTCGCACCTTTAATGAGCCACCAGGGGGGGGCATACCACCAAAACATGCTTACTCCCGCGTTGTCCAGCAATGCTGCATACCCGTGGGTGAATAGTGCATATAGGCCATGCTATCATCCAGGTTGCTATTTTTATGTGTACAGACCATGCTGTCATCCAGGTTGCTATTTTTATGTGTACAGACCATGCTGTCATCCAGGTTGCTATTTGTATGTGTACAGACCATGCTGTCATCCAGGTTGCTATTTGTATGTGTACAGACCATGCTGTCATCCATGTTGCTACTCTTATTCGTATCGTGGCAAGACTGCGCCCTTTTTCTGCGTCATCTGTTGCACCGGCAGTGTGGTTGGCCGCCTTCTATCAGTGCGCCTAGGTGCCACTCGGTGTGTCGGCGTCACGCGACCCGGATTCAGGTGCCGGGTGTTGCGTACCCGGCACCTACGGGCCCATCCTATTATCCACTGGATGGGTCCGTATCCATTGGGGTGGTGGTGGGCGTCTGCTGGCGCGTCTCATGCCGCTCAGTGTGTGCTGATCCACTATCTCTGCAAGCGATCGGAGGGCTGCCTGGGCTTCAGCCAATTGTGACCGGCAGGGGGACGCCCGGCGCCTGCCACAGACGGAGAGGCAACTACGGTGACCGCGCTGACTGCCGTCCCTGCAGGTGCGGCTTGCAGCGATTCGGGCTCGGAGGGTCGAATGCGTGCTGCGAGGGAGAGAGTTGGGATTCTCCGGCTAGGGCCTCGGGGCTTGGAGTGACTCGGAGAGGTCTCAGGTGAGGGTGCACCTGCGCGAGACACATGGCACTCTTGGGCATGACTGCACGGAGGTGGGTGTGAGCAAATTGCAGGATCTTGTGCGGGGCAGGATGCCGCGCGATGAGCCTGCACATGAGAGATGCGCTCGGGACCCACGGAGGAGGGGCGGGGGGAGTGGGGCGGCGTAAAGAGAATGGCAAGGAGATCATCCCACCAGTGGGTCTAGGGGCTGAGCGGGGTGAATGGGGTGAATGGGGGAGTGGGGGAGGGGGCTATAGGGAATGGCAGGGAGATGATCCCGCCAGGGGCTCGGAGGCTGCCGCCCGGAGGGGACGGAGGCACATACCACGCCCTGTTTCCGCGAGCTTGGTGGACCTACCGCCCGCACGCGCTCGGTGCAACCCGGGTCCCCGACGTCACACTCACCTGACGGGCATGCCTTTGACTGTCATGGCACTGGTCGCTGTCTCCGGACTTCATCGGGACACTCGTGGTGCTCGAAGAGGATGATGGCGTTTGTCTGACAGCCTCAAGCAAGTCAGTGAATGACCAGCCTACACCGTCAGTTTTCCCTTGCACAGGCGCCGCGAAGCCGACACCAGAAGTCGAACTGACCTCAGCATCAGCAGCCGGGCGCTCGGAAGCTTGACCAACGAAGCAGGAGAGAAGCGGGTTCTCTGACATCGCATTCAATCACTCAATTGTTTCGGGCATGTCTATTGTGGGCTGGCAGCTTCTGAGCGAGGGGCTCGTGTCATCGGATGAGCATCTGACAATCTTCTGAGCGAGGGGCTCGTGTCATCGGATGAGCATCTGACAATCTTCTGAGCGAGGGGCTCGTGTCATCGGATGAGCATCTGACAATCTTCTGAGCGAGGGCTCGTGTCATCGGATGAGCATCTGACAATCTTCTGAGCGAGGGGCTCGTGTCATCGGATGAGCATCTGACAATCTTCTGAGCGAGGGGCTCGTGCCATCTGATGAGCATCTGACAATCTTCTGAGCGAGGGGCTCGTGTCATCGGCTGAGCATCTAACAATCTTCTGAGCGAGGGTTCGTGTCATCGGCTGAGCATCTGACAATCTTCTGAGCGAGGGGCTCGTGTCATCGGATGAGCATCTGATAATCTTTCCGATTAGTTTTGGGTGGGCTGCTGTATGTGTCCGGTGTTGGGGTGACGCGGGCGTGAGGCGGTGTTGCGGGGGATTGGTCATGTCCCAGCCGCGGAGCCGCGCATCCTGTTGTCTCAAAAGCAGATCTCGCCTGTAGTGCCCGAATCCTTCACTACCGGTAAGGGCGACGTGCCAGCGCTGCCCCTTTCCCCGTGTGCACGTCAACCTGACTCTCCATCCGCTCGCCCGACGGAGAGTGGACAGCGCCCAATTTCTTGCGGCAAGAGCAGATCTCCGGGCGCACGTGGCGCATACGCACACATGATGACGTGGCACACGCGCACAAGCGATTTCTGTCTCCGCACGATGTCGGAGACTCCAGGGTCTCCGACATCGTGCACTGAAGGGCTTTATCATCGACGTGTGGACGCCGTGCAGCCGCATATGGTGCAGCCGCATGTGTTCCCTCAGCCATCTGCTCGCTAGGATGCCGGCGGCTTGCGAGGTCGGCAAACGCGCTGGCGACCTTGGCATTGCACGTGACGGCAACCATGAGTGGAGCGGGCTGGGGAGTGCTTGGGCGGGTGTGGGGACCGAGCTGCGTTTTCAGACGGAATGTGGGAGGTCAGCCAGCCAGGTATCAACGGCTGACTTTTTCCTAGGCCCCCATCGCACGGGTGCTAGTGTGTCCTCAGTACACCGCCTCGGCTGCTTAACCGCGCCGAAGAGTTCCTCTCCAGGGACTGGCTGTTGTTTCAGTTGTCACCACCTGCAGTGGCTACAACCAGCGCATCCACTGCTGACGTGGCCTGGCGGCAGCGACCTCGGCTCTTGCGCCATGGCCAGTGTATCCACTGCTGACGTGGCCTGGCAGCAGCAAACACGCAAGTAGTTGCTCGAGACAAAGATACTTGATGTGTTTTTTTGGTGGAGCGTGCCGGGGGGCATCTCTCCACGCCTTTAAGCTCTTGGCAGTGGGCCATCCTCCGCCCCGCAGTGCCATGGTGGTTCGGTCGGACGTAGCTAGAGTGAGCTCACGACACGAGCTGCGCCGTGATCGCCTACTCCTCTCACTCGATTCATTCTTGCCATCTATCTTCGAGCTGCCACCGCCGCCGGAGCTCCAGTCAGATGCCTATGTGGCGCGCGCCGTGCCGGTTGCACGTCGGATCCTCCATCTCGCCGGCAGTTCCCGTCCGATTGCGGAACGCCGGGCACTCGGGCGCCACGCCTCGATGGAGTGAGATCTTGGAGGGCGCGCGATGCTGCCGGTGACAAAGCTTTTGTCCGACGGAACCGATGGGATGGGTCTCCCCGCAGTTTTGCAGCAGCGCGCCCGCCCACCTGTGACGGCCTCCCTCTGCTGCACGGGCACGCATCGCCGCAGGCCGAAGCCGCACCTCAGCTCGCGCAGAGCCCGCGCGGCTGTGCGGGGCGAGGTGCAGCTCCGGAGGGAGACATCGAGGGATGCTCATCGAGTATGACCTCGAGCGATGACGGTCTGGTGTCTGTGCGGTGGCCTCAGTCGGAGTATGACCTCGAGCGATGACGGTCTGGTGTCTGTGCGGTGGCCTCAGTCGGAGTGTGGGAGTTTACGGCGGAGAACCCGGCCAGCAGCAGCCCATCCGAGAGCAACGCCTCCGCTCAGGTATCAGCCCGCCACCTCCCTAGCTAGGGCGCACCATTGAACATCGCTGTGACTGATCGAAGGGGTACCGGGATAGATTCGAGAGATACAAAAAATGGGCACCTTCGACGGGGCGCGGAGCTACGCTGCGCGTAATCCGTAGAGGAGATGAGCAGGGCGCGTGGGGTGGCGGCGCGCTCAGGTGTCCCTGCTGTTCGCCTGGGCGGACCTCCTGGCTGAGGGCATCTGGCCGGACGCGCCTGCCGGTGGGGACTCCCTCTGTAGGCCGCTGCCTGGATGTCATGCGAGGCGCCACTGGCCGCTGCGCGCCCAATTTTCTTTTTGTGTTGTTGGCGTATTTCCTGAAAAGGAATGTCCCTTTTGTGATGGCACCATGGACCGCCCTCCGCCATCTTCCTCCCGTGGCGCGCGCTCTCCCTCATCCGGTCTTTGCGCCTGACCACTGCAGGGTCACCTCCGACCTCTAAGGGTTTCTTGGAATAGCATTACTGCGCTCGCGGCAACAAATAGCACTGCAGGGCCAGGGGGGGGGACGGCAACACCGCATGGTATTAGCCTCCATGAGATCCTCCGGCCTATCCGTGCAGGGCACGTGGCGAGTCTGGCTCATGGGTGATAGGGGCGTGCACCGGGGGCAGGCAGTGTTGTCAGCTCGTGCCAGGATGCCGAGGTGCTTCCACACCGCACCTGGCCCTGGGCCCACCATTTTGGTTCGCTGCGAAGTGTGGCCATACCAGCGCCCTGCTGCCCCCTACACCCCGCCTCCAGCAATGTCCTGCTGCCTCCTGCACCACGCCGCCAGCAGTACCGTGCCTGGTGCCACCTGTCATAATACCCATCTGTCTTGAAACGCCTCGTGCAGAAGGATACGAGATTCGTGACCGCTCGCTCCTTAGATCTGCTTCTCAGTCACGCGCAGATGGTTTCCTTCTCAGTCACGCGCAGATGGTTTGAGGGTCGCCAGTGGAGAATGATCCAAGGGCTGCTGCGCACTGATGAGGCATCTTTGCATGCACAGGACGGAAGTGTGACCGCGGTCATCAGCACCATCCGTGCAGAAGAGCATCCCGGAGATGCCTCGGATGACTGGCACGGAAGTTTCGCAATCACTGCGAAGCCCGTGCGACCTTCGCTCAAACCACTGATCAGCGTGTGCCGAGGAGTGACGTATCGGAAGCCTTAACTCTGCCCATTATGCCCTGTGACGCAGGGGAGTGCCGCGGTCGTGGCTCTGCCCATTATGCCCTGTGACGCGGGGGAGTGCCGCGGTCGTGGCTCTGCCCATTATGCCCTTTGACGCAGGGGAGTGCCGCGGTCGTGGTTCTGCCCATTATGCCCTGTGACGCAGGGGAGTGCCGCGGTCGTGGCTCTGCCCATTATGCCCTGTGACGCGGGGGAGTGCCGCGGTCGTGGCTCTGCCCATTATGCCCTGTGACGCGGGGGAGTGCCGTGGTCGTGGCTCTGCTCATTATGCCCCGTGACGCAGGGGAGTGCCGCGGGGGTTGCCTTTTGGGGATGACCGCCATCTTCCCCATCTCGCCCAAGCTCTTCCTGATTCATCCCCGTGCTCTCATCCCATCGCCGTCACTCCCTCACCGGCGGCCGCCCTCACGTCACCCCGTGTGTGGAGGGGCGTGCTGCAGGGCCCTGGCCTGGGGATCACCTGCCGCAGCGGCCTTCGCGCGGACGAGACGGCGGGATGGGACGATTTCGCGGCGGATGGCATCCTTGGAAATGCGAGGCGCCGTGAAAACGAGGCGCGAGGTGGCGGCAATGGGGCGGCGATTGCGGTGGACCTCAATCTCAGGTGCCCCCCCTCTCCCCACTCACGCGCTCCTCGCCCCCCCAGCCCTGGCCGCGTCCCCTTCCCGTTTCTTCATCCCTCGCCCCTCCAATCACCAGGCCGCCGCGCTTCGATGTGCGCAGCGTGATCAGGTGGGTGATGCTTCTGAGATTGTGAACCAAACGCGGACGGCATCTTTGGCGGAAGCGGCGAGCTCTGGCGTCGGCCTTTGAGCAACGCTTTGCGCAATTTCGACACGCCACGTGCCAGGTCCTCCACGGCAAGGGGCAAATCGGTGATGGTGGTTGTTTGGGTGGAGAGGGCCTCTGGGCATAATGTCACAGTTCACATCAAGGCTTTACAGCTCACTTTTTTTGAAGCGGCTTTTCATGCGACCGAATGCTCCTCTGAGCTGTCGTGGTGATGATGGCGTACAATTTTATTTCCTTTTTCTATTCACTTTGCAGCACGGTGATTGCGCCGAATGCGGAATCCGGGAACCGGTCGGCTGCGCCTCCAAGTCCTAACCTAACAGCGCCCAGATGTAACACCCTAGGCGAATTTGAACACCGGAATGTTGCACTATCTGTGGTAATAATATGCTCCAGGTTTCTCGTGGGGGGGGAACAAAGACCCCCCTCAGCGGGGGGTGTCAAAAGCTGTGTGCCGCTGGTGCGCGCAGTCGCGGCATTGGCGTAATCGCGACACGACAAAGCAGCCGGATTGCGCTTAGAGTGCTGCGTGGCACAGGCCCGGGGAGCGGCGTGCTGTGGCCTTTGCTCTTGCCTGGGATTTCCCGGTGATCAAGTTCGGCGCCACGAGGAGCTCAAGAGCGCTATGGCTGAAGCGCCACACGCGCTACTACGGCCAATCAGGTCGGCTCACTGCGGACCCAGCAGCCTCCGGGATAGCAATGCAGAGCTGCAGCGCGCGGGGGCACGCATTCCTGCGCTCTCTGACGCCAACCCCGGCCAACGCCAAGGGTTCACATACCCACCTGATGGATCACCTGGTTGACGGGCCAGGCCACCTGATGGGTCGCCTGGTTGATGGGCCAGGCCACCTGATGGGTCGCCTGGTTGACGGGCCAGGCCACCTGCCTGTCGCATCTATGCAGCTCCAGGCGCTCTCCTGATCGGCAAGCATCGCGCGGCATCGTGCGGCATGCCCCGGAAGTGGCACGTGGGAAATGCGTCCGCACTACAGCAGACCCTCCATGAAATCCCATGGCAACTTGCTGAGCGTGCGGGTACATCGCTGCGCTCTAGTCCGGTCATGGTGCCGCACGGTGCTCCGAGGCAGTTTCCACGGACCTTCCCCTAAGGGTCCCCATGGTGGAGGGGTGCGCCGCAGGGAATTCAGCTGTGCGAATCGCGGCCGAGGTGCGCCCCGAGCCCATGGTGGAGGGCGCGGCCGCGATGTCCCGGGACATAAACCAGGATATGCGTTTCAGTCAGCTCCCATCGCTTACGTGGCGTGACCCTTTGAAACATAGCGTACAAACCTCGTTGTGTTGACACCTTCACACAGATGTCAAAGCCCCCTTCCTGGCGACACGTGGGCAATGCACCGGTGGGCGTGCAGCCTCGAGCTGAACTGCAGGTTTGCACTGCCATGCCTCTCGAAGCACGCCTTGGCAGCCGTATACCAGGCCCGCACCGCACGATCCGGGCAAGGGGGGGCCGCCCTGGGGGAGGGTCGTGTGGGCTCCGGGCAGGCCCTGAAGAGGTATCAGGACTGGGACCGCACCATTTCCGCGTGGCAAAGTGGCGTCCTTGATGAAGGTGGGGTGTGGTGTTCCGGGAGCTGCTCCCGCCACTTTTGCTTCGCCCTGGCCCACGAGCTGCTGGCGAAGCCCTCCGCCGCGCACACGCTATCTTCCCGTAGGCACGGCTTCGGCACGCCTCGATAAAGCCGTCGAAGCATCATCGCACAAAGCCGCGGCGCAGCTGGCTCCTGATTGGGCGATGCCAAGAATATCTGCGTTTGTGTTGACTTGTCAACGCCTGTCGATCCACGCCACTTGGTGCCACCTTTCATGCCGTGCTGCGCCGCCCTCCATTGGATCCAGCCCCCCAGCTTGCCTTTCATCAGATGGACCTGAATCATCCTCACGGCCGCGGCCATGGACGTGTGCCTGCCTTCCTATGTGTGGATTTCGGTGCTTGTTTTGCTTTGTGGTGTTTCAGACGAGGCATGTGGGAGCTGTCGTGGTGCGTCGGATCAGGGGAAGCAGACGCATCTGCGACTCAGGACCGCCAATCCGACAGCTGCACGGCGGAGGCAGCAAGCCCGTCAGGGGAGGTGCACGAGGCAGCACAGCCCCGAGATCCGGCATACACGCGCCCGCACTGGTACAAGCGCGCCCTGTTCAACGAGCTGTACTACTTGGTGGACGGAGGGACCCTTTGGGGCCAACCCATGGTGCGCAGAGTGTGCGGTATCCCAGAGAGCTAGCGTCCCTGGCAGGGGGGGCCTGGGTTGGTAGCAGCGTTGTGTATATGTCACAGGGAGTATTTGAGGTTAAGATGACGCGGAGAGATGCATAGGTCACAGGGAGTACTTGAGGTCATTCTGATATTGCTGATGTGCGGAGCGAGTGCATGCCAAGGCCCCCTCATGTGCGGCCCGTGTCGGGTCTACGGAGTATGTGCAGGGGTCCAATGCGGGGCGGCAACATTTTGCGTTGCTGGAGTGCTTCGACTACAAGTACTACAACACCCTTGATGTGCACTACTATGGATCATGGCCGCTGGTTCTGCTCTGGCCGTCGCTGGAGAGTCCGTCCCCATGCACCAGTGACCCCAAGCTCCATGTCGGCATGGGTTCAGTGGCCCGCGCACCACGCACCAAAATCGACGCCGCTGCACGGGGTGTGGATGTGACAGCTGGTTGTAACAATGTGGTTACGCCCACCCTATAGGTGCCGCGCACCCTGCTGGTGGTGCTGATTCGCCGTGGTGACGCACTGAAGCGGGCTGGGTGTGTCCTGCAGAGCTCATAGTGGAGGACTACGCAGACGCCGTCCTACAGGTGGCGCCCTGCCAGTCTCTACGAGTCGTCGGGACCGACTGCATGACGTGGCGAGCGGGGAACCCGTCGTCCGCCCGTTGTGTGTTTGATCACAGGGAGCGTTTGCCGGTGATGAGGCCCTGTTGCCGGTGATGTGGTCCTGTTGCGGTGATGTGGTCCTGTTGCCAGTGATATAGCCCTGTTACCGGTGATGTGGCCTGTTGCCGGTGATGTTGCCCTGTTGCCGGTGATGTGGCCCTGTTGCCGGTGATGGCCTGTTGCCGGTGATGGTCCCTGTGCGGTGATGTGGCCCTGTTGCGGTGGTGTGATACTGTGCGGTGATATAGCCCTGTTGCCGGTGATGTGTGGCCCTGTTGCCGGTGATATAGCCCTGTTGCCGGTGATGTGGTCCTGTTGCCGGTGATGTGTCCCTATTATGTGATGTGGCTCTGCTGCCGGTGATGTGGCCCTGTTGCCGGTGATGTAAGCTCTGCTGCCGGTGATGTGGCCCTATTGCGGTGATGTGGCTCTGCTGCCGGTGATGTGGCTATTGCCGGTGATGTGAACCTGTGCCGGTGATGTGGCCCTGTTGCCGGTGATGTTGCCCTGTTGCCGGTGATGCGGCCTGTTACCGGTGATGTGGCCCTGTTGCCGGTGGCGGTCCTGTGCCGGTGATGTGGCCCTGTTGCCGGTGATGTGGCCCTATTGCCGGTGATGTGGTCCTGTTGCCGGTGATGGCCTGTGCAGTGATGTTGCCCTGCTGCGGTGATGTGGCCCTGCTGCCGGTGATGCCGGTGATGTTGCCCTGTTGCCGGTGATGTGGCCCTGCTGCCCGTGATGTGGCCCTGTCGCTATGGCATACACCTGCCCCTCCCAAGGTGGGCGTCGCGGTGCTGCATCAGGGAGGCATTTCAGGTGACTGCGTGCTGCTGAACCTCTTACCCCTTGGTGTGCGCTGGCGGCTTGAAGACATCTTCTCGGCGCGTTCGGGTTTCTACGTCGCCGGGATCTCGCCCTTTTCGCTGACGTCGGCGTGGGCCACACTCCGTGGCGCATCAGCGCTTCTCCCAGCGCCGAGCTCGCGAGCTTTCCACATGCGCGCGTGTCGCCGCCTGCCGCCCCTTTACCTTTCAGCTCTGCGCTGTGTGTGTCATCGGCGCTGCGTGTGTCACCGGCGCTGCGTGTGTCATCGGCGCTGCGTGTGTCATCGGCAGGAGGACCTGTCGCTGCAGTACATCATGGTGCTACGCAAGCAAGCCCCGCGCACGCTGCAGGTGCCGGCCCCTCCCTCGCGCACGCTGCAGGTGCCGGCCCCTCCCTCGCGCGCGGTCGCCGAGCAGCGGATGTTGGGCATTCTCTTTGGGGCAACCCCTATTGCAGTGAACGTCCCTAGTTAAAACAAACATGGGGCGTTTCTCCATTGGGAGGGGCCCCATACCCGCTGAATTCCTCACTGGCGATGAAGTGTGCAACTGCGGGTGGAACCAACTCACCCGCAGCCTCCCATCCATGCCGGGCTCGGTCACACCCCGCTGCACCACAGGCTGGTTTAGTCCCTTGAACCAGTCATCGCAAGTGATTGTATACGTCCACGCATAGCATTAGGAAGGCTTGCCGTTGGGTCGCTCACGTGGCAGAGGTCCAATTCTTTGAGGTCGTCCACCCCGAAGTAGCACAAACGTGAGAATTATACGTCGAACCTTCGGCCGGCTTTTCGAAAGCAGCGCTGCCAAACACGACAGATGAGGGGTCAGGTCAGAAAGTCGCGCTTGTAGCACTTCCTCCCGCGGGAGCCGCCTCTCTTCAAAGAACGCGCCGCCGAGTCGTGCGGATGCCTCCACGTGGAGCGTGCATTCTTGAGCCCCCATATAATCCCAATGCTCGCATGCAATGAGCACGAGCCGCGCTTCCCCTTCTCCCGGTCGAACGGAGCAGCACTCGGTCTCAGGAAGTGAGGAGGGGCGAGGCGCGAGGGGGGTACGGCGCGGGAAAGGGTGCGGCGGTTCATGACGTCGGCTCCCCGCACGCCGCCCCTTTCTCACGGCTCAATGGCTTTGCATTCCTGGTACGGCGAACCCAGCGCCCTCTGTGACCGAACCCCAACGCCCCTCGTGACCGAAGCCCAGTGCGCACTTGTGTGCACGAGGGCCACATGCGGGCTTAGATGCCGAATGTTGCGCCGAGAGCTTTGAGCCCACCAGTGTTGGACGCTGGTATCCGTTGGTGTGGCCGGGCACCTTCCGAGCTGTAAGGTGAGGTGGGCGGGCAGGATCCGAATGTGTGGAGGGATCTGAACTGCAAGTTCGTGCTGATGGCATACCGCTTGCACGTGGTCGCCGAGGCTGGCGGGGAGGACAAGCGCCTCCTGCGGCGTGTCTGGCCAGCAGTGCACGCCGCCCTACATTACTTGAAGGCGCGCTCCGCTGCTTGCCCACGCGTCGAGTGATCTTCGCCTTTCACGAGCGGCGCCGCCAGCATCCGTCGATCGCGCACATCGCCAGCTAGCCGCGCACGCATACCTTCGCTCCAAAGCCTTCCGGTCTGTAGCCTCCCGCTCGGTGCTGCCATAGCGCTCAGTGGAACAACTTCGACCAGGCCAGCTGCGTGGGCGTGCCGAATCAAGTGCTGCGCCATCCCGAAGCCGCACAGAGCACTGCGCCTCTTGCGGTCGTAGCGCTGGCGGCCGCTGTGCTCGGCGGTGCAGAGGGATCCGGGAGGCATCCAGCCTTTGCACCTCTCGACTCCACAACATCTCAGCCGTCCAGTAAGGTGACAAGGTAGCAAGGTCACTCAAAGCTGACACCGGCATGCCTGTTCGCAGGAGCTTGACTTGAATGGTGATGGTCTTCCCGAACACCACCCGGAAGGTTCTGATCAAACGTACGGTCTTCCCGAGGTCACCCTTCGGCGCCTGCTCTGATCCGCAGCCCTCTCGCCTCTCCGCCGCGCGCGCCTCCTGGGGCCTGCACAGTCCCGCAGATGCCATTGGGCGCCGGGCCGCTGAAGGCGCCAAGAGAGGGTCATCTGAGTGCCGGAGGTTTTCGGAGGTCAAATTCTCGGAGCAGCTGAGGGGCGCTTGGTGGAGCGAGCGCGCATCTCGCGAGAAGTGGAGGGGGAGGGGGGCAAGGGTAAGGGGACAGTGTTTCGATGAGTCCGTGCGGCAAACTAACAAGAAAGCAGTAACGAAAACGACCAGCATGAAAATAACAAATAAGGAAATACGTAATTGCATGGCTAGACACGTTAAACTCAGTAGGCTACGATAGAACTACGAGCAAAGTAGCGTGTACAAGGATTATGGATTGACAATAATGTATTTCCTTATTTATTATTTGAATGCTGGTCGTTTTTGTTATCGTTGTTACTGCTAACTTGTTCGATGCGGAATTGAGATTGAGAAATGATTCAGAGATGGCTTGATCAGGTGTACTAAAATAGACGACATGCAACTATTACAATGATGGCAGATGACACATTCAGATGCAGAGTCTGGATGACAGGGCCAGGTCTTGGAATGTTAAGGATGAGCGATCCTAGTGATTTTGGCATTGTTTTTAGTCACTCTACACTCTCCAAGTGTTGTACCTGAGGTCTAGAAGTTTATATATATATATACAGTCTCATAGCTAACTGCATAGTGAGCCTGCAACAAGGGGTGCGGGGAAGGGCATGTGTGGGGTACTATATGGTCGCCGCAGCTACGACCACTGGGGCATGCGAGGAGACACGAGTGCATATTGCGGCTCTCTGTGGCTGGCCGCTCTGCAGGTGTACCACCGATGCGCCACGCGGAAACCTCTGCGGCGGGAATGAGGGGTGCCTCGATGGAGGTTGCTCTGGAACACACAACTTGAAAGCCCTGGACCGAAACAGAGGGTTCTTCACGATTCAACACATTCGTAGGGGCGGACTGCAACTCTGTTGAAGATTCTCTGCAAAATTGTTCCAAAACAGCCACAAGAAAGTGGCCGCATGGGAGTGCGCAGTGAGTGTCAGTCTGTTGGCGAGACCAAAACACGCGGACCAAATCAATCCAGCGGCCTCCAAGACAAAATCAATCCAGCGGCCTCTAAGACAAAGTCAATCCA
>LGRX02012625.1:36573-60777 GCA_001247695.2 Cymbomonas tetramitiformis
GCCTCCAAGACAAAATCAATCCAGCGGCCTCCAAGACAAAACCAATCCAGCGGCCTCTAAGACAAAATAAATCCAGCGGCGCCAGCAATAGAGCCCGTGGCCGTGTTCACACACGCGGCGGCACAAGGTGGCAAGGTTGTGACCGGCGTGCGGAGCTTGAGCCAGCAAAAGCAAGGTCGCCGAGCACTGCGGGATCTGGTGTATCTGTGCTCGGGCGGGAGGGGAGGGGTACCTTGCGTGCAGGCGGCAGTGGCAATGGGCCGCAGTATCGAATCGGACGCGGAAGCGGATGAGTTCGAGCGGTGCGCCGCGTCCCATGCAGCGCACCGATTGCAGTTATGTGTTAGGTTCCACTCCCCGGCACGCTTGATCTCCGGCCGGGAGGCATACCAGCGGAGGGTGGCTGCTCAAGCCACCCACTTCCTCATGCGGCTTGGGCTTGCCTCAGTTGGACACCTGGCGCAGTGTATTCGGTGCGGTGCTTGGCCAAGTTTGCCTTAGGCTCAGCAGAGTTTGTGTGCCCACCTCTGTGCCGATGTCAAGCCTCTCGAAATCCTTGAAATGTAGACCCGATTAAATGATTCCTAAAAATCCAGACCCGATTGAATGATGTTAAGCTCACTTTGCGTCCATGCACGTGAGCTTAAGGGATCCTTTTGAGCGTTTGGGCACACGAATGGGCGACGGGCTTTCGGCGGCAACATTGGGAGGTACTCAAGGGGTAGGTATGGGGATGCTTGTGGGCGACGGGCTTTGGCGGCAACATTGGGAGGTACTCA
Organism: Cymbomonas tetramitiformis; assembly: GCA_001247695.2. Classification (NCBI taxonomy): domain Eukaryota; kingdom Viridiplantae; phylum Chlorophyta; class Pyramimonadophyceae; order Pyramimonadales; family Pyramimonadaceae; genus Cymbomonas; species Cymbomonas tetramitiformis. The sequence goes on from LGRX02012625.1 coordinate 37,353, forward strand.
GGGGTAGATATGGGGATGCTTGTGGGCGACGGGCTTTCGGCGGTAACATTGGGAGGTACTCAGGGGGTAGGTATGAGGATGCTTGTGGGCAGCTGGCTTGCCGTGGCAACAAAGTCCTTCGAAGCTATTTTGTGGACCGGAGTATACTACAAGTTGGTCCTTTCACAACCTCCCTTCCGCCTATGGTTCTGTTGAACTCGCATAGGTTATGATCGCTCACCTGCCTGATGTTGCTCCGATCCAACGGATCGCAAGGCCTCTGAGCCACTCTAACTCGTGGCAGGAGTCACCACGACAGCCAAAACAATTCCCCGTCGATCAGCTTTGCCGTAATGCATGCATTCCCACCTAAAGCCCCTCGGAGGCAGCCGCGCATATTTTACAGATGAGATGTGCTCAAGCCTCTGAAAGTGTCTTTTGCACAGCACCTCTCAGGTGTGTGGGGGCCAATGGCGGGATTGGCGCGTAGATTCGATGCGAGCGGACGAAAGCCAGTTTCTGATGCAATTATGGCGGACGGCCTCGCTGGCATCTGGCACGAGACCGCCCGCCCGCCCGGTGTTAGTCCTTGATTTCCGCGACCAGTGTTTCGGCGCTCGCCTTTGGTTTCGCTGCATTTTCTTGGTATCATCGGTTGGATCGGACGCCCACAGAGGCCGGCACTGCTTGCTGTTGCGGCGGGGTGCAATGAAAAGAAAAGAAATGACTTCTCCTAATGGAGACGTAATATTAGCAGATGCACGGCGGTCAAGCCTATCTGCTATCACCAAGTCCAATGCACTAAAGAGTTTATCCCCTCTGCTAGCCGGCTACAGCCGGTAACAAGTTACCTGCAGCCATTCCTCATAACGGGAGGCTGCGGGATGAGGCCTACACCAGCTGGTCAAAGATGTGCCTAGCCTAGCACACACCTAACAAAAACGGTGGATGCAAGAACTCCGACTGGTTGAGTCGGAACTTTGACCGGTGCCATACATGCTCCCAATCGGAGATTCAGCTAGGTTGCATATCCTAAGATACAGGCAGGCAATGAGGAGCTATGCAATCACAGTCTGGCTCCAGGAAGTATCATGAATGACAAGGTCTTCGCAGCTAGGGTTTGGCAGAAATTGTGGATCAAGCTCGCCACGTCTAGAGTCCACGCCCCTGCAGCCGCTAAAGAACCCCCGGATGCGTCGTGGTGTGGGGGACGAAAAGCGGTGTCCGGCCGTTCTGCTCAACTCTTGCAAATGGCCAAATGCTATGGCGCCAGACTATTCACAAGCAAGGTTAAGTCTGTGCGTTAAGTGACATCGCACAGAAGAAGGAGCAGGCGGCCTGAGTCGCTAAATGCACACGTCGTGAATATCAGCGTGTAGGCCGTCCGGCTGGTCCCATGGCCTTTCGTAGTCGAGGTCGGCGATGTCCTTGTCCCCATGGGCACCCTGCTCTTCTGCCTTCCCCCTTTTGCAGATTCGCGGCGGGCTTGGTGGTGTCAATGTCGGTTTACCGCTGCGCTTCTCACCGGGAGATGGCGGTTGACCGGTTCCCGACGCGCGCTGAATAATGTCGCTGAAACTGCTGAAGCTGACCACTCCGTTGCCAGATGGCGACGCGGTCTGACTAAAGTCCTTGGGTTTCACTGACCAGAGACGTTGCCAAAGGTGAAATTGCCGCCTGGCAGTACGGCTGGCGTAGAGGAGGGAGTCGTGAAAAATCCCGTTGTTGGAGGCGGATCCTTCCGCTCCCCAGCTCGTTCCCTCGCGTTCTGCCATTGCGTGCTGTGTCGCTGCGTTCTTGCGCTTGGCCCCTGCGTATGGGCGGCGCCTTGCGTGGATGCAGGAGGTGGAAAAGTCGATGTAGTCGCCAAACCAGTCGTGGTATTGCTTGCCCGCTGAAACGCGGTAAGGCAAACCTCTACTACCGCTGTCACTGCACGAGTGGCGTGCTGAGCCTGATGGGTTAGGCTCTGCTGCGGCGTGAGCGCAATGGTCTCGTCGTCACCGATGCATTCCGGCAGGGAGCCCCTTGTGTTCGTGCAAGCCTTTGGGCCCTCAGCGCAGCGTGAGCCGTGCTGACGAGCAGCTCCCGGCTCATTTCCGCTGCTTCGTGCTGAGGACTCGTCGCCGGTTCGCCAGATGTCGGCTTTCGCCCCCCCATGCCGATACAATGATATTAAAAATTATGCTTTACATTTCACATTTCATATTATTTCTGGCTATACAAAAAAACTAAAAAAACTAAATTTTCTGCACTCTTAAAGTTTCCTAAATTTAGTTGTCACATGCGTCAGGACCCATATCGCTGATGGTAAGTCGACTAACTACGGCTACTGGCTAACTATTTTGTCCCAGATTTTCCTTTGGGCTGAGGGTTTCGCCTTGGCCACATTCTCCCTCAAATTTACAGTTGTGGCCACGATGTGGTTAGGCTCTCGCTCTGGCGGGGTTGTCGGAAGGATGGGCGCCGTGGCCCCAACACTAGGCCCAGCGTCAGCAGCTGCGCCTGAAGCAGCGCGAGATGCGAAGAGGCTCATAGGTGTAAGAGAGGGAGAAGACGAGACAAACTTCGTCTTCTTGAATGGTGGAGTGTCATCGTCACCGACCACCTTGTAGTTGCCACGCCCGGTTGCTGGCGCACCAAACTCCAAGGTGAATTTTGTTGTTAGCTTTTGCACCATTGGTTGCAGGAAGGTTGGCGACAGAATGGTGAGAGAAACCTGAGCAATATTTCGGTTTCTCGCATATTCCATCGCTTGCTTGGCGTACACTGTCTCAGGGCGTATCAATAGGCGATAAGCACCTGTGGCAAAATGATATGGCATCTGCAAAGTGAAACATGAAACATGATCTTCAGTAAAATTATCATTCAAAACTTTAAGAAGAAAAAAAAAACTTACCAATGAAGAAAAGAGCTCTGTCGCCCATGAGACACTTCCGATAGGGACACCATTATAGGAGCTTAGGAAGATCGTAAGCATCGGTTTGGGGGTAATCCCCTTCGACATTATTCCTTCAATCGCATTGGTGGTAATTGTTGTCAATACCTCAGTGTTCCCTGAGGAAGTTGCGGTTTCCCCATTCGCGACCTTTGCCATGAGCTCCATTCCCGACATTTGCGTCGTGAACTGTGATTGAGACATAGTTCCGTTTAAAGTGTCGTAGTCAGCAGCTTCTTGACGGATAGGCGCAGCAATTGCTGGGGCCACAACGCCCATCCTTCCAACAGCCCCGCCAGAGCGAGAGCCTAACCACATCGTGGCCACAACTGTAAATTTGAGGGAGAATGTGGCCAAGGCGAAACCCTCAGCCAAAGGAAAATCTGGGAAAATCTAGGTAACTTTAAGAGTGCAAGAAATTAAGTTTTTTGTTTTTTTGTATAGCCAGAAATAATATGAAATGCGAAATGTAAAGCACAATTTTTAATATCATTGTATCGGCATGAAATTTACCATAAAAGTTTTGGGTGCAAGTGTTCCAGAAAATGTGTGCCATGGTGCAATGACCCCATAAGTGACTCGTGCCTGCAAGCCAGCCAACATTTATGTCGCCTTGGTTGCAGTAGTTCCATAGCACGTGGCGCCGCCCTTTTCTGCTATTTATCCACCGGGACGTTGCTTGACTAGTCTTGGTCGCGCCTCACATCAATGTGCAATTTACAATAAACGGCAGTGTTATCTGGCATGCGCTTTAAGGCATTACGCAACGCCCCGAGCAAAGAGTTAAAAGATGGCGGTGCTCTAAATGGTCGGCACAGGTATGCTGACGCCATGCAGCTGCCCTCTATCCTACCGTCGGAACGAGTGCGGTCGGCGCTCCTCACAGGTCAGTGCCAACCACTTCCCTCAAGGCCGCCCTGTTGCGAGATGCCTTGAAATTCAGCATGCTCCGTGACGCCTCCGGGCCTCAGAGCTGCCGCGTTGCCTAAAGCGGAGCTGACACAAGGCACTCCTCAAAACCGCTGCAGCAAGAGTCAGAGCGGAGTTTGCGAGGGCTGGGGGGCAGCGTACTACTTCAACGTGGTGACGTACGGCGCCGGGCGGCGGATTGGAGCGGTGAACGGCATGCTGCCAAGCGGTGCCGACCTCCCCCCACACGCCTCGCCTAGGACGGTGTGCTTTCGCCGGCCGCAAGTAATACCCTCGAGTGATTGCCGCCCCTTTCCAACGGTTGCTGCTATGCTATAGATTGCGTCTTGTGTCTATCTGCATCGTCCAGTGACGCTCGCCAAAATATTCATTTGATCCGCCTAACAGGGTGGAGTCGGAAGGGGGACGGAGAACAAAGTGAAAAACCGCGTACGCTGATCCGGCACTCGATTGGGACTCTTTCTTGCATGGATTCCGCTTTGGAGACGACTTTTGCGGGCGCATCGGCAGCTGGCGGCGGCGGCACTAGGCACCTTGGTGGAGCACAAGACATCGCCACTTGTCTCATGCGACTCTATCATGAGTATCAAGCAATCATGCACACCTGTGGCTCGAATGCCCATGAGTGCATCTCAAACACTAAAGTGGTGAGTCGAGTTATGTTGCCCGCGGGCGAATACTCGGGAGACGGCCGGTCCCGGGTGTGCTCCCAGTATTAGTAGTGGTACAGGCACTTCACAAATGTGATTACTGGCTGTTGGAGTTGGCAGGACTTGCTGCTCCATGTCCGTGTCCGTTGCTCAGACGGAAAGCTGCATGGATGATGGAGCTGTAGGGGCACTCGTTGCTGTTAGGGAGGAAGCTTACGCGGATGGATGGGGGGGGAATGGGAGCGTTAATGGTAATGCAGGGTTAGTGGATGACAGTAATTTACAGTCGCAGGAGGTCTGGACGGGAACAACCTATGGCCTAGCAGCGCACCTGCTACTTCGAGAGCTGCCCCAAGCCGCCTGGGATGTACGACCCCCCTCCTAAAACACTTGCCAGATTCATCTGGAACCCTCAATCTCCAGCTTCCCAGCCTTGCTAGTTTCATTTCCAAGTCATCTCTACGACTTGTCGCCGAAGACTGTTGGACGCATGTGTGTCCCTCAGCTGGCCTCTCACCGTTGTTGCACATATCTACAACCCTCCCTAGCACCCCACCCCGTGTCAGAATCAGATATGACCCTCTCTTGCATGCCGTTCCCTTGTAAACGCATCTCCGACCCACTCCTTTTTCCGTGCCCTGGCGGATACAGACTTCCTTAATGGCCCTCGCTGAGTTCATGCGTTTGCCTTTGCATTGCCCCATCCCTCTCTGAAAGTCCTCCCACTCTGCAGCACTGGTACAGAGTTTGGGGCAAGTGTGTGGCACGTGTGATAAAGAGCCGTTGGGTGCCAGATCCTTTGATGCGTGTACCATGTCAGCATCGCTTTTTCCTTCAAAACCTGATCCCTCTTCTGAGTTCGTACGGCGATGACCGCCGCTGATGGGCGCATGCGTGTTGATGTTGTGTGGGATGCATCATGCGGAACCAGGAGGATGGGCGCAGGATCCTCGGTGGGCGGGCTGCGCGTGATGCGTCATGTGCCAGCTGCATAAGTCTTTCCTGGAGCTAGGCGGTCGCGGCTTACAGTATAGCAATTCTCTTTCCGAACAGGGGAGGTGACAATCGTACTGTGGTCTTCTTCTGGGAGGGGGGGGAGTTCGTTTAACTTATGGAGGGGAAACGACCTACTTTGCACAGCCATCAGCGAGGGAAGGTGGTCACGTTGTCGAAACGGTCACGGTCAGTAGCGAGTTTGGCCTGCGCACTAAGATTGGGCGCGGGCTGTGCAGACTGCCTTCGGGGTGTACAATGTCACCTACGAGGTCCGTCACCTGCCGCAGCCTCTGTCAGAGCGACGCGTTGCATCATTGCGGTGGTGGCGCTTTCGTTGCGTTTACTTCGGAATATGAGAGGCAGCATCCGCGAGTTGCATCCTGTTCATCTGGCTCGTGTGCATCTCACAATCGCGTCAAGTAGCCGTAACGCTGTGATGTGCGTACGATGCGAGGTTCAAGAGGCACCCCGAGGCCACTGGAACCTGCCCGGTGCATCCCATGTATCTCGTTGAACTGCGATAAGAGTAGATATGTACGGAGTGATGCTTTCAATGGGCTCATCAGTCGGGGTTGTGCTTATGGGGTAATCAGCATGGTATGGCTTTTCGGACACCAGAGGCGTGGGATGTGAATCTGCGATTCCGTGCATCGATGTATCAACGTCCATTGTGCATCTGGGCCATGGAACACTCACTTCGACTTCGAGCACTACCGGTAACCGCTACAGCTTTATCAAACAGTAGCACGTGATCTGCTAAGCACGTTGAAATATCTTCACAGCAGTGGGCTTGATCAATCATTGCTGCGCGTGACGAAGTTGCATGAAGACGATGCAATCAGCTTTAAACATCATCAATGGCAATGGAAGAGAAACACCGATGGCATGACTCCGACCATTTATGTAGGTGGCAATGCGATTTATGGCAATCGACACAATTAAATCGACGACCAAGTTCGCTTGATTCGGTCCGGATGTGTAATCATTGATAATGTTGAATTATTTTGTGATACACACGAATGCACATAACGATTTGTTCAGCTTTCCAATATTGATGCATGCATGCGTGTGCTCGATTCCTTTCCGCTCTTACAATGTGAATGTGGTTATATGAGCATGCATATTTTGTGTTGTGACACACAACACAATCCAACATCATTTAAAATACGGTATGCATTCATTCCACAGTTTTAAGTTGTGCGATCAGGCCGCATTTTCGTTCGTTTGGAAGTATTCGTATTCTGGTCTTCAACGTATTCATACACCTCCGACGGCCAATAACGTACCCACGGCTCATGGCGCTATTTCTCGGGTTATGCCATGCCTAATGGCATATATATGCCACTCTGCTCTCCCATTATGGTCAAATAGACAATGTTTGCACTTTTCGTGTGTACTCCACCGCAAGCAATCTTGGCCGGGTATCAGAAAGGCAACGATCGACAGTCTATACGGGAGTGTCCCGTCGGTCAACACCATAAGAACATAGGGAACGATAAGTCATATGGTCAGCAACTCATTCCCTACGTAGTCTGCTCCGAAACCCAAAAGTGGTTAGACTGTCTCTTGATTGGATCCCTAATTTGCCATTGACCATAAGTGATGGGCAAAACGAGATCTTCGTCGTCATGTGCCGACTCGATCAACGTCGTCATCTGATTCCATGTCACATTAATTGGGGTACGGAGCGTCGTTGCCTTTATCTATTTACATAACGTTTGGTTAAACCCCATGGACTGCCGCGTAACTGCTCATTATAACGATCGCACTTCTCGTTTCACTTTTTTATTTATTTAGAGGACCCTATGGAACGAACGAAATTCAACGATCCACGACTTGTTGTGACGTCATCACATGATCCCCTAGCAGGATAAAAGCCGCCCGGCGCAACGAGCTTGGATTGCACCAAACAATATATGTACCTTAGATATATGGAACGATAGAACCTGGCCAATGTGTCCGATTACCGAGTTACGTGCAGAACGATTTGGATCACGGCAGGCCCGTTGCGTCGTCCGCGTCCGTCATCCGTTCCATAAATATTTATACGTCCGCAACATTCGACAAAATGGCGTGATTCGTCAGAATCTGTTGATTCCATAGACGCCACGGCCTGCTTGTACAATCGTACCGTGGCTGTCACATGGCTGGGGAAATTCATAGGCCGATATCCACGCATCATGCCTCCAGACCGCCGTGTGCTTTCTCTTTACATAATACGAAAAACGGTAGACCTCCAAACAAAGACGAGGGAATTGCCAATCTTGTCACGTACTCGGTAAAGAGGCAGTTATTCAGTACAGATTAAGACCCCACAATCAACTGAATCGTTTTGGACCTTGACAATTAACCGCAATTCCGTCACGATTCGTGGGACATAGCCTGGTGGTCTGACCACATGTATAAACGCAAAACTACATTTTCCAAAAAACTAAATAGAAGAGAATGTCTAATGCAATCTAATCAAACTAATGGCACGCACACCACGCCCTCGGAGACACTAGCAACCTGCAACCTAGTCACTAGTGGCACCCAAATAGGGTGTGGACACTCTGATAACAAAAACACTTCCTGCAATGGCACTCAAACAACTGGCCTTTTTGAAGAATTGTGAATACAAATCGATGCCATCATCAAGGACTTTTGCAGTTAACCACACTAAAGATAAGTCGAATGAAGTGCTTCTTAAGCTTACAGGACACTTCGCATTCTTATCGATGGACGCGGGCAACAGTATATCCCCAAAAGAGGAGTATGGATACCATTAGTCATGTGGTCGTTTGAGTTTAAGGAGCTATTCCACAACAGCAACAAATTCGTGGTCGAATATCGAGCAAAATGAGAGCAAGTGCCCACCATTCAAAACAACCAGAATTGCAATATAAGACCTCGTCTGAACACAAGTCCATAGAGCCCAAGCCCTTCCCTACCTATTGTTCAGGGATGAAAATTGAGCGTCTCGCACGCCCTTCGACAGCTGACGACTTGTGTCCGCGGCCTTGTGTGTCTGCCACATAGAAAATACTCCCTGAAGGGAAGATTCTCTTGGAGCCGTCGTCTACCTCAACCTCCACCGGAGCATCGAGGTTGATTATGTACTGCTTCCTCGGCGCTACGTGCCATTCAAAGTCATAGTTCCCAGGCGTCTCCCGACAGATCAACCCGGCTGCGATTCACACCCGTCCTAGGGCGTCAACTGAAAGTGTATTGGACTTGGCGACACCCTAAGCGAAATAGAAACGCAGTCCTGCTGCAATCACCATAGCACGGCGCCTTCCCGCGTTCGAACAAATCAAATGTACGTTTATAAACAGCCTGGTTTGGCTGATGGGCCGTGCGTAGCCCATGCCTAATCCTCGGTAACGAAAAGGCATTTAATCTGTTAGGAGCCTGAAGTACCTTTACCGATGAATGGAAGGATTGCCGTGAGCTGCGGAAGAATTTTAGAGAACAAAGTTCATAATGGAACACGTCGCACGCGAGATAAGCAATGCGACAGAACGCGCAAACCAGATATTTCCCGTCCTGGACTTGGAAAGGTTCTACCTGCAGGCAGCTGCTCCGACAAGCGCCCGATGCCGTTGGCGCCCGTGGGCGGCCCCAAAGGAACGCGTTTCTCCCCAAAATAGCTGCGCCCTTCCGCGTCCTCCAACACCGCGGGGATAATCCAGCCATCTTCGTCGTACACAACGCCTTCCTCCAGCCCGTTTCCCACCTGTGAGCTGGTATCTGTGACTCTTGGTGCGGGCGTTGAGGGCTCCCCCGACTCATCTTGAAGCACCTTCAGTTTGTTCGAGGCGGAGTCCAACTTGGACAGCGCTAGTCCGAGGGGAACGAGCAGAAGCAGTGATCCGAGGATAGATGGCAGACCAATGGGAATGTAGCGAGTGCCAGCAAGGATGCACAAGTTTCCCCACGGCGCACACGCAGACACGATATCGCTGTCATAGACGGGATATCCCATCGATTCCGCTGCCTGACTCACACCTGGCACGATGGCAGAGAGCGCGCCCGCAGCGGCTAAGAAAGGAGGCACCGCGCTCTTTTGCCGAGGTTCGTTCGTTTGGTCCAGGCTTAATTTTCCCCGCGCAACTTGCGCATCAGATCCTGTCCGCTCGTTGCAGTCTTTCAAAGAGACCCATTTCGCCGGGTTGGTTCGCGCTCTGTTGTGTTGTTGGGTTAGCCGGTTGTAGCTTTGCGCAGGGTTTGGACGTCTTATGTCCCCGTCCCCAGCTGTGCAATATAGTGGCGCTGGCGCCAAGCTGCACAGCATCAACGGCATGGACATAAGAAGTTGGAGATGCCGTCGTTCGATCGGCAGGTCAGCTGTAATTGCACAGACGAACCACTGCTCGCCTAGGCTAACGATTTAGTGAACACGTGCAAACTAAACTGGTTGCATATGTCCTATGGACACTTCCCTTACGTTAGAATGTTCCCGATATACAGCTCCACAAACCTAGACGTAAACCAACCTTTGCTTGGTGCGGCATGGCATATGATATCCATACAGATACTGTACGGCATTTCATATCGATCTTGTCACTTGTCGTTGTGGAGGCATATCGGATATCGCCCTAACTCGTAACTCAGCACAGTCGAGAATCGTTCGGAATCCTACGGTCTCGATTAACTACTGAATCGACCCCCGATCCCCCGCAATTCCAGGGGGTAATTCGGACCCCCACCCTTGCGTTGGACTTCATGACGTCATCGAACATACATACATGATACAAGCTTACTCTTGTTCCCAGAGTTTCTCCGAGCATAAATATTACAAACCCTAAGTCTATGTTTAGTCCAGAAGCGGCTCTGGGAACAAGCAAGAGTACAAACAAGCTTGAAACACCGGTGGTTTCTAGTTCGCGGTTAGTTTAGAAAATCACCCCGTGGGGTTGGCCCCATCAACCTCGTAACATATCCCCCCCCCTCTCGACCTCCCTCGATACCGGAGGTCTCCCATGTTGTTGCGTTTAATTTCACCTGTCTCACGGGGGACTAGAAATTCGGGACCTAGGACCTATGACCTGCCCCTTGTATTACGCGCACGTGGAGTGTGATCGTATCGGGTCGGAGGATATATATATATATATATATAATGAATATATATATATATATATATATGCGGGTCAGACAGGCAGGCAGTGAAACTCTCGGAAGTCTAAGATAGATCATAAAACATAATTGTGGTATATATTGTGCCGACTATATATTGAGGTGCTGAAACACAGAATGCTTACACTTAAGATAACATAAGAAGTGAAGTTAGATTGAGTGTCGCTCGGCTTAAGCCGGAAACCCTGAACCTGTGACAGCCGTACTGTACGGAGTACTAGTACAGACAGAGGACTGTGACACACACGGGGTGTCACATCTAGCACACCACCCTGTACTATTACGGAGTGCTGAAATCTGTATAGGCAGCCCTGACTGGGAGTCCCGGTCAGGCCCCTATGACAGACTCCTAGGACCAACACTGGACTTCACCGATCAGGTTCGTGCCGGTGGACACATGCCTAAGGTCACGTAGGCTAGACTCCGAAACCGTCCGAGACCGTTCCGGGTATATCTAGCTTACAGTAGAAACTCTATTACTTTTTTAATTATATAATGAATTTCTTTAAAAAATCGCTGTAAAGATAAATTTCGAATTAATTATTGAAATATGACAGGTACGCGTGAAAAGATAAAAGATAAGCCAAAAATTAAATATCGGATCTCGTCTTTTCACAGCTGGTAAACGTAGAGATAAAATACGTATTTAATTCCGCGCCTCGGACAGACGTGGCCGAGTAAAAAATAACGTTAAAGCGAAAAACAAACTCGGTAAGCACGCTGTGAGATTATTGAAAGCGCCATTTTCAAATATCAAGCATATACGTACATTCTCAGACCGCCACGTTCTACTTACAAATAGCTGGCCGCTACGTCAGCCTACGCCCGCACGGTAGCACTATCCATATATAAGAACCTGATGCACGACAGCGGCCTCACTTTCCACTTTATCTTTAACATGTCTGGTGCGCTCTGCATCCTTTGCAAGAAAACACCCGAACTTTGTACGTGTTGCAAGACTACCAGGGGCGAGCTGCATGTGCGCAAGATCAAGCTGAATAAACTCCCGCAGGCCACGTTGTCAAATTTTGGTTTCAAAGTAGACATACCCCGTAGTCTTGTGAACATTAACCCCACAGTCTCACGGCCTCTTTGTACCAGGATCCCTTTGGATAGATGGAAGTCCGTCTTGTCAGGTGTCTTGGAATTCCGTAGTCGTCCTGGCCGTCCAAAGAAACGCGCCCTCGCTTTTGCTAATGGTGCCCTGAAGCTGGTCGTTGTGAACATCGAACTCATTGACGCATACAAGCTGTCACTCCAGGGTGCAGCTCGTGCCAAGAAGTCACTTGGCAGTGATGATTTTGAGGAGTGGTTTGATGACGAATCATGGGTGGATTTTCTGGAGCGTAGAGGGGACAACGCTGAAGCGACTGAGAAGTCCACTGTGGAGAACGACTATCATGTATGGCATCCGCTGCAAATTCAGGTAGCTCTGGATCAGCTCCGTCTCCTCAACAACAACAAGTCCAAGGTTGTGCGATGGTTCAAGGCCAACCTGCCTGACTCGGTATTTGCCAAGCGGCTCACCCGTAGCCACTTGGTGTATTGGACGACATCTCGGGCGTCAACTAGCGCTCCAAAGCGTAAGCGAGGGAAGAAAGCGGCGTTGGACGAGAACACCGAGTTGTACAAGGCCACTTGTGCGTTTGTGCGCAAACACATTGATGGTGGTATGCCGGCAGTGGTATCCTTTATTGGTGCTATGGTCCGGTCTTTTTTGCAGCAGCATGCACCTGCTAGACTCCAGGGTTTGCAAGTCTCCGACTCCTGGACAAGGGCACTTCTGCACGCAAACGACTTGACACCACGCAAGGGGACTTCGAGTAGGAAAGAGCCTTCTGATTGGGAGGAACAACTCGAGCTGATGGTCTTGCAGATAGCTCAGATAACCGAAGAGAAGTAGATTCCTCCAGCTTTGGTGATCGCGTTCGACCACACCGGTCTTCAGTTCATGCCTGTGAACAACCATACGTGGGCTCCAGTTGGTGCAGCGACAGTTCCGCTGGTGGCATTGGATGATTACCGCCAGATAACTGGGGTAGTCGCTGAATCTATGGACGATAATATGTCTGGTGTCGTGCTGGGGATCCAGTGCGTGTACAAGGGCAAAACGGACCGGTGCCTTCCCTCTCGCGGTGTGCGACTCTCCGGTGATTTTCCGGTTACATTTGCACCCAACCAGCTCACCTTCAACTTCACGTACACGTACAACCACTGGGCCTCCGAGGACACGAATATCGAGTTGTTCGAATCCATCATCGTGCCGTATGCCTTAAACACGAAGACACGTCTTTCCTTGGACTCTTCTCACCCAACTATGGTCATTCTCGACTGTTGGCCTGTGCAGAAAACCGAGCATTTCCGCGACCGCGTGCACTTGCGATGGCCTTGGATCTTCCTGAAGTACGTCCCCCCGAGGATCACTGGAAAGGCACAGAAGTTTGACGTTGACGGAGGAGGCATCGTCAAGCCCAAGATAGCCCGCCGCGCGACGCAGTATGTCGAAGAAGAGGTATGTACGCATTCTTAGCACATACTTGTAGAGAGATTCATTACGTACTCAATTGCAGCCGTTAGCCAGTGTTGCTGGTGGAGTATGTGCTGAGTATTTGGTAGGTTGCTGAGTGTTTTCCCGCAGTTCACTCGTCAAATGCGTGAAGGCGTGGCAGCGGGGGAGGTGCGCGTGGACCTGAAGCAAAGCACACTGAAGGATCGGCAGATCTACTGGGTGAAGGAGTCGTTGGTTGAATTTGCTGCCAACAAGGACGGTCGGAAGAAAGGTTGGGAGAAAACCAGGGTGCCACTTGCCTTTTCTGAGGATTACCGGAACCGTGCCAAAGCCATGCATGCCGAGGGAAAACTTTTCCCACCCACTGTGCTCGAGGATGAAGAGGTGATAGAGGAGCCACAAGCCGACGACATCGTGGACGACTGTTTTCCAGATGAGGTAGTACAGCAGCGTCCGACGGCAACTGCATCTTGCACGCGTCTGTTTGAGGCCAGGCAGTCGGAGACTGTCACGGACTCCGAGGATGAGGGCGAAGATGAGCTTGAGTTCGACAACATGACCGTCGGCAGTTATGCTGTTACTTTTGCCGACGGAAAAGACGAGTTTGCTTTTCAGATCAAGGTTGGCGGTCAAAACTCTCCTTGGTTGCACCTGGTTGATGTATATTCTAGGGATGAGGGAAGCGCGCGTCTGAAATGGCGCTGGTGGAAGCCCTTTGCTGCCAGTTTCACTTCCAAGAACACCCGCACTATCACGAAAGGTTCTGCTAAAGACCCAGGGTTTCACCTTGGACGTACTTTCATCACTTCTCCAGAGTATTGCAAGTTTGTTAGTGAGGAGGTGCTTGTTGCCTGGGACGAGGATGCTGAAGATGATAGTGGTATCATCCCTGCTGAACTATTTGACGAACTGAGTGAGAAAGTGCGACAGTTGCAAAAAGAACGGCGCAGGACCCGTAGGTTTTGAATATCAGACTTTCTTAGCAACTTAAGTTCCTGCGTACGTAGGCAGTGGTAGATATATATCACTCTGTCGTTGAGTAGTTCGGTATGAATGTGAGTGTAGTTGTCACTTCGGCCATTTCGAACTATCTTGTTTGAATTAACTATTATTTGCTCACTCATTATCACCAGCACTTTTACTCAATCGTGATAATAGGATTTGTGTCAAGCATCGCCTTCACAGGCTGCCTTGTTTCCCCTTGCGGCCCATGTTGGTAACGGCAAGCACGGTAGCCCCGACAAGCCTCAATGGTGATGCCTGTGCAAAATCTATTCTTACAGATTATTGCAAGTGATATATTACTTCCTTAAAAACATATTCACATAGTGTTATCACAAGTCTAATAAAGTATGATCTACTCGGTGCCCATCTTGTTCTTTGAGAACCCAGCAAAACACGACCCCGCATATCATGTGATATTGTGTGATCAAGCTCCGCACTACACGGTACCACAGAACATGTGATAGTAATTTACAGAGCTCCGCGCATTACACGACACCGCATATCATGTGATCATACTTTACAAACCTCCGCATTACATGACACCGCACATATACCATGTGATAATAATTTACAGAGCTCCGCATTACACGCCACCGCACATATACCATGTGATAATAATTTACAGAGCTCCGCATTACACGACACCGCACATATATCATGTGATAATAATTTATGGAGTCCCGCAAGGGCCTGGTTCCCTGGTAAGACAAACAAACAACACATTATTTAAAATTTAACGCGGTAACCGCATTTCAAGGCTGGCAAAGATAATGATAAAGTTCAAATCTAAATAATTAAAACGGCGTACCTCGAAGATAAAGATAAGGATAAATTTCAAAAATATATAATTGATGTGTCCCAAAAAGTTGTACTTTTCAAATTGTTTTTCACTTGCCAAAAAAACAATAAAAAACAATAGAGTTTCTACTGTAGGGTTTATTTATCTTGAGAGTTTATCCACACAGTTCGGGAGTTTCTGATATCTAGTGAACTAGGATATTCCAGTAGGTCGTGGCCCCATCCACGCTTTTATTCCACTTGCTGATTTAGCCATGATTGGCTAAACGGCCGCTTGGAGAGGTGGTGCGCGCATGCGCGTTTGGGTGCGACTAGGAATTATGGTATGAATTGTTTGCGGTTAGCGACTGGGAGTGGCGGCCGTGGGGACCGCGCCTCGTTACGGACTAGTCTTAGCAATGTTCGGATCCAGTTTTGCACCGGCACTGGCCCTGCTGGTTACTGTTTTCTGGGCTGGTGTTCGCGACGCCTTCGACTTCGACGACATCTTCGAGTGCCCCTCGCCGCTCCACTCTCTTGGCTCCTCTCCGCTGCTGACCATTACCATTTTTCCGCTACCACACCCAACCGCGCGACTGCGTACCACCTCCCCTCTGGCTTTTCAGAGTATGGGCATGTTGACCCGAGCGAAGAAGTCCCTGGACAGGGACAGTGACATCGACGCCTCACTGAGGCTATTAGACGGGGTTCGGAACAGTCCGACGGTGCGTACGCCAACTGTTCCGACTTCCGACCCCCGCTCCGAATTCCAACGAGGATGCAGACGTGGCGACCAGGAAGTACTTGCAGGAGCAGAGCAAGCTGGTTGACGAAGTCTACAAGGCGCGTCTACACCGCCAGTGGGCCAAGGGTATCCGCGAGGATGTCCTTGGTGACAAAAAGCACCATTTCCGCGGTACGGACGACGCTGGCCTCCTCTCCGAGCTGGTGGTGCAGCTGCGTACGGAGTTTCATTCGGCTGGACTGGAGCTGGCGTCCTTTGACCTCGACGACCCTCTGGCTCGTGTGGTGACCAAGGTCAACGGCTTGCTCTACGATGTTCTGGCTCTGGTTGTCGAGAAACACAGCAACGCCTACGTCTGGCTCACTGGCACCGGCGCCTCGTCTGACCGTGATGGACGGCGAGCTCTTGTGGGCATCATCAAGGGCTGCGTACCGGTGGCGCTACGTGAGTCGCACCAGGAGGAGCACGCCGCGTTGCGTTATCCCGCAGACACTGACCCGCAGCCCATCTTGGCTCGGGAACAGCGTCCGGTGCGGGATAACAAAGCTACGGACTGGACACCCACCGAGGAGACCAGGAAGCTCTCCCTGTACAACCGGCTGGACCCGGTGTTTTACACCGCGGTCAAGGTGCGGTACCCTCTCGCGGCCGATCTCGCGCAGGTCTCCTTGGCGTCTCTCCGCTCCCTTGTGGTCGAGATTTATCAGGCTTGGGCGCAGACGGGGGCGGGGGAGGCAGTCTCGGGCAAGAGCGGCATCTCCGCGCAGCTCTCCAGCACCGAGTGCGGCGCCCTCCTCGACAAGATCAACGAGCTTCAAGACTTGCTACGGCGGCAACGCGGGGCGGACGCGCCGCCGGCGCAGCAGCAGCGGCAGCAGCCGCAGCGTCAGCAGCGGCAGCAGCAGCAGCGCGGTACGCAACGGGGATTCCGTGTCGGCACGCACCCGCTGCCTGCAGTCGGTTTCGACCGTGACGACCAGAAGGCGAAGCCCTTTTGCGGGAGGTGCAAGAAAGCGGGAAAAGGTGAGCAGTACCACTTCTACCGCGACTGTCCGTTGGGCGGGCGTCAGCATCCCCCGCACTCGGCCGCGGCATTCTGCATTCCCATCGACGAGGAGGACGCGGAGGGAGTGCGTGCATTGGCCATGTGTGCCCTGTTCCAGCAGGCGGCGGATGATGGGGCCGAGGCTTTTGCCACTGCGGCATCTACGTACGGGCCGCCTGCGGTACTCTGTGCGGGTGCGGTGGGCGGGATCGACGTGTCCGCCTACGGCTTCACGGTAGAGCCGCAGCAGCCTGCTGACGAGCCCGCAGGTGACGACATTCATCAGCGGCTGGACGATCTCGCCGCGGAGGTCCATGCCGCGGCAAACTGCAAGGTGCACTACACCCACGCATCCTTCCCACCACGGGCGGTTCTCGAGCCGCATGCATCGGCTCTGGTGTGCGGCCCCGCGGCAGCGGGGAACATGCCGGAGGAGCAGGTTCCGGCAGGTGGTGCGGCGGCATCGGCATCCGCCGTGCCGGCCCCTGCTATACCTGTCTCGCAGGAGGAGGATGTGAAGCCCGTGCCGCTTCAATCGGCGCGGGTGACTGCCACGACGGACGGTGAGTTCCCTGGGTTCGTTCAGACTGTCAACCACGCCGCCATCGCGCCGGTTGACCTCACCGGCTACGACACCGACGACTACGAGGACTTTGCCGACGGCAGCTTCCGGCTGAAGCCGCGGGATTCGCCTCCGTCGGCCAATCATGTTTCCGGGCCGCCCGTAGACGAGCAGAGGTCCTACGGTTGTGGGAAGCCGCCCTGGGGCTTTCCTGCCACGGTTGGGCCGTGGGGAATTCCTTTCTTCCTTTCCCTCGTTCTTTGCATCTCGATCATGGGGGTGGCAGCTGTGCCCGATGCTCAGTCGGCTGCGGGATTGCCTTCGCCTGGTGGTGATCTCGATTGGGAGACTCCGTCAATTTTCTCCACGAATGAATTTGTTGAATCCGTGATCCCGGCTCAGGGTTTCTTTGTGACTGACGATGTGCCACCGTTTGAGCCGCCTGAGCCCTCTGACCTCTTTCAGGACCTTGCTCAGGCAGATTTGGGCTTAGACATGGCTCACTACTACGGGATGGCTCTGCATGAGTCCGGTCCTCTTAATGTGGAGCACTACTACGGTGCTGGCTTTTTCACATCTTACTACGGCATGGACTTCCGTGAGGCCACCGCTGGCTACTTTGGTGCTGTCGATTAACTTCTTGTTCACTCTGGATGCACACCAGCATGGTGGTGTGCGGAACTCCGGTGACTTCAGCGATTTTCTGGTTTATGCTTTTGCTTTTGACATCTACAAGTTACATTCTGGCTTGCTAGCTCGGTGCCTTTCAATTGTTTAGCGGGTGCACAATGCCCGTAGGTTTCTGCACCTGTGCTAGCTAGAGGGTTTCCAATTTGTGTTTCAGAATTGCACAGTTGGATTAGCAGTTAGGTCTGTCAACCTGGCTCCTGCCCTAACTTATCTTACATTATCTGACTCTCCTAGACAGTCACCACCCACAGTGCTGGGGTGGTGTGCTGAAATCTGTATAGGCAGCCCTGACTGGGAGTCCCGGTC
The DNA here is from genome assembly GCA_001247695.2 of Cymbomonas tetramitiformis. NCBI lineage: Eukaryota > Viridiplantae > Chlorophyta > Pyramimonadophyceae > Pyramimonadales > Pyramimonadaceae > Cymbomonas > Cymbomonas tetramitiformis. Next base: position 55,600 of record LGRX02012625.1, read on the forward strand.
AGGCCCCTATGACAGACTCCTAGGACCAACACTGGACTGCTGACTGATCTATAGGTTCGTGCTGTGACACACGCTGTGTCACAGGTAGGCTAGACTCCGAAACCGTCCGAGACCGTTCCGGGTATATCTAGCTTAGGGTTTATTTATCTTGAGAGTTTATCCACACAGTTCGGGAGTTTCTGATATCTAGTGAACTAGGATATTCCAGTACGGAGGAAGAGTTAGGGTGGAACAGGCAGATTGTTAGGTGAAACAAAACACACCATCTCAAGCGGTGGAAACAAATTTCTAGTGGGGGCCTGTGCTCTCGGCCAGGGCGGTCCCAAATCTCTAGCTAGCACTACACACTGAAGGCTGCTGTGCCCGTGATACAGATCTAGTTGTGCTACTAGGCTCCTGACAATAACTCTAGCCACCTTGAAAGTGGTCCACAGAGCAGAGTTCACAGAGATTGAAGTTGTTGTAGCTCTCAAACTGAAAGCTCAGACTGTAGATGCCGAAGCCGTCAGAGTCCAGATTGAAGATGTTGCAGAAGTCAGCCGGTCCAGTGTCCAGAAGGTCGGGGTCAGTGAAGTAGTCCACTGTGCCATTCTGATAACCAGAGTAGGCACCGTACACCACCGACCGTGGAGCAATCTCCACATCACAAAGTGTCGTGGCGGTGACGGTGTCGATCATGGCGATGCTCACACACAGAAACAAAGCAGGGATAGCTGCTGCCGTGAGGAATGTGCCGATTGAAGGTGCCCGTACACCACCAACCCGTGGAGCGGGTGGTGGGACGGCATCATGCAAGTCCCCGTCGTCGGACTCCGTGTCAGCCACGCTAGCGAATCATGCGTGGAAGAAATATACGGAGGGAGGGGATTGAAGGAATTAGCTGACACCTCTGGGGCGGGCTCAAAGAAGCCCAATTGTACAGACATGTTGTCCATAAAAGACTTCTCGAAGGGCGGCTCACCGTCAACGAACTGCTTCGGGTAAATTAACGCGTCCTCCTCGGTCTCGATCGCCACTTCCGGTTCATGCTCCACGACGGCATCGTCGATCACGGAGGGCGTGGCCGAACCGAAGTGGACCATTGGAAAGTGCTGAGTGTCGGACTCAGCACCACCAGCCACCTGCTTGAGCTCGCGGACGAGAGCGGTGCGTGCTTCGTGCACGCGGGTAGCAAGGAGTGAGGGTTGAGTGGGCGTCAACCCCGCGTACTGTGCTCGGAGGCCCACGTCAAAGTCCTCGGAGAACGTGAAGGGCTCCTCGTCCTGCCGAACCAAGGGATGATCATGTTGGGCACAGAGCCGAGCAAAGGCGGTGTCGTCCTCAGTGTCGAACGCGGTCTGGAAGGCGGATACGAGGCCGTCGGCGTCGTCGGCTTGCTCAATCACGCACTTGTCGCACTCGATGTCGGCGGTGGGACAATTCGCGGAGTCATGCCAAAATCCCGGAGGGCATCGGACACACTCCGGAACGAAGGCCTTGGAGACGACGTGGAAGGAGACGGAGTGCATGCCGCAATTCTTCTTGTCGTTGTTGTGGCGCCGGACGCCTTGCGGCCAATTCCCGCCCTTGGGAAGGGGCGAAACGGCAAAGCGTTGCTTCCAATCACGCTTTCGGCCGTGAAACTTCCCATCTTCCCGACGGTTCTGGCGGTCACGCCAGGAGGAGGGTGGAAAGTGCACACCTGGCTTGCCCGTAGGCTTGCCCGTAGCTGGCCACCTAGTCGTCGGCTCGTCGTGCGCGTCCTCGTCGGAGAGCGTTGCAAGAACCCTGTTGGCGGCGTCGATGTGAAATTGAAAGTCTCGAATCAGGGCGTTTACGTCAACGTCGGACGGTTGGTCAGAATACAGGATGTTCTTGTCCGCGAGGGGCACGTGCTTCCGCTTGCCGGCGTTGGCGTCCCAAATCTCGAGGACGTGAGCGTAGATGTCCTCAAGCTCGACCTTGGCCAACTCAACGTCGAGACGAAGCGGGGTAACTACTTTGTCGTAGAACTCGGGGTCGAGAGAAGCCAGAAGCTGTTTCTTGGCCATCATGTCGTCGAGAGGTCCAGAGGCGCCGTTGCCAATAGCAGTCAGGCATGCGTCGAAATCTTGTATAAGAGGGTCGGGGTCCTTCTTGTCGTCGAAATAAATGGAGCAAAGCTCCTCGTAATGTCCAAGAGGTCGAACCACGCGAGGGATCAACCTCTTGGTGACCTCGAGGAGGGCACGCTTGCCATCCTGAGGCGAAGCCCGTCCCGAGGCCTCAACCCAACGCCGCGCGGGCGAGCTAGGAGAAGTCAACGATGTCAAAGTCGAGAAGAGGATGGCATTGAAGATGGCGTTGACCTCCTTTTGCGCGTCCGCCAAATCAAAAAGAGCGGCGTTGTTGGGGTCCTTCTGCTCGAACGCGCGCTGCAAGGACTTCACAATAGCTGTCCAGAGCGTGTTACGGCGTACTTCGTCTCCATGAAAGGTGTCCTCCTTGGAGCCCAAGGCGTCGCGAGAAATTCTCTTGATGATGTCGACGTCCCAAGTAGAGTTCTGGACAGCCGCAGCGCGAGTCCGGTCCGGAGCCGTGAGGGTAACCCTTGGAGAATTTGGCGTCGGTCTATAGCGAGACCCGACGTCGCGTGAAAAAATCGTGTCTAGTCGAATGCGATTGTTGGCCCCCAAGGGAGGCGTGACGTGAGAATTTACACTCATGTTGAGAATCCAACAGGTGGGAGCGTCGGGGTAGAGGACCGATGTCGGAGAATACAGAAAAGCGATGGTCGAGAGCCGTAAGATGCAGTTTCGGAACGGACAATTAAGGAAGCCGTAACTGTGAAATTGCAAGATTGTAACGCGGCGGCCAAGGAAACTCACGACAAAAATTGATCAAGTTCCAGTCGAGTAAAATCCAACGCGGACAATACAGTAATCACTCACCTTTAAGAAAACCGAGATTTGGGGTCAGCCAGCTAATTCCACCAACTTGCGTACCCCCCCCCGCCAGCGCCAGCGTCCTATGGAATCGGTAAGAATTAGCAAGTATTTTCTTTCAATCAGCCAGCAATTCTCTTAAAAGTCCAATGATAAACACTTAAAAAGGCGACATTTTCAAAATTTTCCGCCTGCGGCGCCAGCACCCATATTTCTTATTTTCGAGGATTCCATAGCTCAAAAAAACCAGCCAGCTTTTCTCGACAACTTCGGTACCCCCCCCCCCCCAAAAGCTGGCTGGTTTCTTATCGCCGGGTTTTCTTAAAGGTGAGTGATTACTGTACAAATTAACCCCAGGTAGGCGAACGCTGCAGCGATACCAAATTTAATCCGCCCGTAAACTAGCTCTCGACCGCAACTGCGAAAATCACGACATCAAATTGGGCCCCCAACGCCCCACCAAGCGGAGTGGTTTAGCCACTCATGCAATTTTCGCAGTGGAAGCGTGGTGGGCCCATAACCTGTGGGATATATAGTGCCGACTATATATTGAGGTGCTGAAACACAGAATGCTTACACTTAAGATAACATAAGAAGTGAAATTAGATTGAGTGTCGCTCGGCTTAAGCCGGAAACCCTGAACCTGTGACAGCCGTACTGTATGTACGGAGTACTAGTACAGACAGAGGACTGTGACACACACGGGGTGTCACATCCAGCAATAATTGAGGGTTTTGTGCTATCGGAGACGGACGGAGCGAGAACGGCAAGTCGCGGCAGTGACACATGCACTGCACTCCGAGGGGGGGAAGCAGGAGACAGACCCCCACCTTATGGTGGGGGGTGAAATCAGTCTCTCCATGACACCACCTCCTCCCGAAGGAGAGGGGTGCCACGGTACAATGTTATCCTAGGCCTGCCGGCCATCTACATCTGTAACCCTAAGGAGCCTTTTTCAGCTCAGCTAGTGTGGCATCTGCCTGCGCTGGCATAGATATAGTCGTCCATCCCACAGCTTCCGATCTAGGGTTTCTCAAATTGTCCCGGGATCATCCAACGCCCGTGCGGTGCCAAGGCCAAAAGTGGTGCAGCACCACCAGAGCAAGTGCGTCGATGAGGAGGGGGTGAGGACTGAGGAGGGCGAAGGTGAAAAAATGCGGTAAAGGGATGTGGTTGAGCGCATGGGAAAAGGCTCGAAAGGGACGATGGTGAAGGGTGAAGTGTGCGTGACGGTACCACCAGACACCACCAGATGGTGACCAGGGAGCGCATAAGGTGAAGGTGAGGGAAGTGGAGGGATGAGGTCGAAAGAGTCAAAGCACTCGTTGTCGATGGTGAACGCGATGGACTCGAGCTTGGTGCCTGGTGCGCAAACACCACCAGACACCACCAGACCATAGCCAATGGTAGAATGTTGCCGATGTACTCGAACGGAGTTCAACGCTGAACGAACAGCGGCCATCGCGCGCACGGTGAGGTCCGAGTGGACATGGTCGCTGACCACTGGCCGCTGACTGCAGAATCTGCGAACCCAAAATTAGGGTTCCCAAGCGAAAAGCGAACTTCTCGCAAAATCAAGCAAATCAAACGATGAAAGGGTCAAATTGGGGTAGATTCTCGCGGGGAAAACGTCGGTGAAGTCAAAAACGTCGTGCGGTAAACTGTTTTCCCGCCAGGAGCGGTGTTGCTGGCCAGATAGTCGAGAGCGCGTTTGGGTTCTTGGTGTCAACGTAACTTTCCGTACAATTAACTAAATCGAGCGATGTAAAAGTGAAATTGGGGTCAAATGTCACGAGGAAACCGCCGGTCAGGTCAAAATAGTCGTGCGGTAAACTATTTCTCCGGCAGTAGAGGTGCTGCTGGCCAGAGAGTCCAAGTCGCGGTTGTCGCGTGCGATGTCGAAGGTCTAAAAGGTAAATTGGTGGGTAAACTGTGGGTAAGCGTTTCGGCAACTCAAATTGAGACAAAACTGCGCGATGGGTGTGCACTAAGGTGGGTAGAAGGGATGGTGGGTGCCAAGGTAGGTTTGGTAGACCGTAGGGTGGGTGACCAGGTACGTTCGGTGAGACGGGTCTTCAAAAATACAACCAAGAATGCCACCACAGAAGTGGTCCAGGCTCATAACCTCACGTGGAGTGTGATACAAGGGTCGGAATCGGTTTTATTTTTGTAATCGATTATCAACAATCATAATTGTTACATTTGTTGAAATCGATTTGATTGTCTAATTGTTTCGCCCTTAACAGTGGCGAGTTTTGCGAGTTTGAAAGTAGTT
>LGRX02012626.1:0-40663 GCA_001247695.2 Cymbomonas tetramitiformis
GCTCCTCTGCCGCTTTATTTTCCAGTTGCCCCATTACCGCCTCCTCCTCCCCCACCACCACCACCTCCTCCCCCACCACCACCTCCTATGATCTGGAGGTGGTCGTACCGTTATGAGCTCTACGTGGGGGAGCCTGTTGCACCCCACCGTGCTCCCCCCGGCCGAGGCCGCATCCGGGGTGGCCATGGCTTCACCCGCGAGCCCTCGCCGCTGTACTTGCGGGCGGAGGAATAGGACACAACGTGTATATATGATATTTTTATTCATATTTTGTTGTGCATATTTTGTTGTGCATATTGTGTTGTGTATATTTTGTTTTTGTAGTATTTTGTTGTGTATAATTATGCAATCATCTCAAATATTCTGCTGTTATTCATCTCTAGAACGGGGGAATGGCGCGGCCGTGCAAACGGACAAACCTAGTACCTAGGCGCTGGAATGAAGTTATAAAACCCTTCTGCGGTAACCGGGAAAATCTCGGGCCAAAGTTTGGTGTACATAATTCCATTGCTCAGAGATGAATATACTAAAGATATGATATGATGTTGTTTAGCAGGGCCGTGTTTTATTTATATCATTCATGATTTACGTTTCTTAATTTGTGTTTTCTGTGCATGGTGACATGCAGGGTTATGAGTTCTTCTTCCGAAGAGGGCGCGGATTCAGTTGAAGGGCCTCCTCAGGCCTATTCCTTTGCCCGGAAGCTTTGTGATAATGACTTTTACAGCGTTCCAGTCCTTGCAGATATGTATTCGAAGGAAACAAGCGGTGCACATGGTCTGGGATGGTGGAGCATGAGCATCATCCCAAAAGCTTACGAGTACCCACTCCTCAAGACTCCAAGGCAGGCAGACAGTCTTGTCGGCGAGTCGATGTTTGTGATTCATGGCATGATGACGATGGCAGCGGGCGAGGATTTCGAACCTTTTGCACTCGTGGTCGCTGATAAACAGGCTCTGGGATGCTGTCCGTTCGTGGACTTCGTTCATACTATGCCGAAGAGAAACCTACCCAAACAGCAGCCCGTGCAAGGAACTGGGAGAACTGGGAAAATTGGTCAGTATTTTCTCTCATTCTTCCCTTCGTTTTCCTTCTCCTTCTAATTCAGGCCTTATTTATCTTCTGCTTATCTTTTCTAATTCAGCCTTTCGAATTCATTCGTTCTTTTCAGTACCTAATCACCTCTTTGCGGGAGTCATCATCGACAAAGTATTGTCATTTGGTCGCCCTGAAATCCCTGCACCTGACGCTGACACCGAGATGACCGTTGTTGCACAATGGTTCAAGACGTATATCGATCTCGCCAAGGACAAGGACAAAGCAGAGCATCCTCGCTTCTTAGGCATTATGCTCGCAATGGATAAATTCATTTGCCCTGGCGCGCAACCCGTAAAAAAGAGACCCGTTGGTTCAGTGCCCAAAATGTACACTGCTGCCTCTGACTGCTTTACTGCATCGCCTTTCATCACGACCCGGGATTTCCGCCGTGTAGATATCTTCAGAGCTATCGATGCAAAGTACATGCTTATCACGCAAGACAACGAGCGACTCGACAATCTTCACAAGAATCTTGGTGAAGCAGACTACTTGAAAAACGAATATTTCCCAAAGATGCTCAAGTGCTTCACCGAACTTGTGGATACATTGCATACTATTCACACCGAGCAGTACGAGGATTATTCTCGACTCCACTCAAAGAAATACACCCCCAAAAACAATAATCTCCAGATCGTTGAACCGACTTTGCACATCTCGACATGGGCCGCGTTTGTCTCCGAGGTAATGGTTTCAAAATTCACCCCTTCTGTCAATTTTATGTTATTTTAATGCTTATCGCGTTCCGCTGCTTCTCACCTATCCGTTTGATCGCAACAGTATCTTCCAGATCTTGGGAGTATTCGCAAAGCCGAAGATCATCTCCTGTTGGAGAACGTTCCAGAGAAAGTATCTGAGTCCGTCGAAAACTTGCAAAAAGCGGCGGAAAAGGCCCCAGTGCAAGACGAGCCCGTCCGTCCTCGACCTGAAGGACAAGATACTGCTTTGATGCAGAAAGATGTCGTCGTCATTGACACCACACCGATATTCCGCAAACGAGGATATGCCTACATTTTGGACAGCGCCCCGACGTGGACAGCTCCAGACGGCAGCGTCCGTGAAGACGACACGACGGTGGCCCGCATCCGATTTGCAAATAAGGAAGCTGGAAAGGACGACGAACTCGTGAGATCGAAACACTACCTTTGGATCATAGGTAAATCTCCCTCTCTCTATCTTAGATAAAATGTTATCTCTTCAAATACTGAGAATTAATTTGCTTTCGTGTTGGCAGGGGGTGTCGGCAGTGCGGACCTTCTTCCTCAATCTTTGGCTGAGGTGCCAACGCAACCAGTTGCCAACTCGGCACTCGAAAGCGATGCCGGTGAGCCGATATAAAACATCTCTCCCTCTCTATCTCCCTTTCTCCTTCGCTCTCCGTCTTAGGTCACAAAAATGATATATGTATTCAAATACTGAGAATTGATTTGCTTTTGTGTTGTGAAAAGGTTCCGATAGTGACGGGCCTCCATCTGATGTTGAGGTTCCAACGCAACAAGTTGCCAACCCTGAAGGCGATGCCGGTGAGCCGATATAAAACATCTCTCCCTCTCTATCTCCCTTTCTCCTTCGCTCTCCGTCTTAGGTCACAAAAATGATATATGTATTCAAATACTGAGAATTGATTTGCTTTTGTGCTGTGAGAAGGTTTCGATAGTGACGGGCCTCCATCTGATGTTGAGGTTCCAACGCAACAAGTTGCCAACCCTGAAGGCGATGCCGGTGAGCCGATATAAAACATCTCTCCCTCTCTATCTCCCTTTCTCCTTCGCTCTCCGTCTTAGGTCACAAAAATGATATATGTATTCAAATACTGAGAATTGATTTGCTTTTGTGCTGTGAGAAGGTTTCGATAGTGACGGGCCTCCATCTGAAGCTGAGGTTGAAGCTGAAGCTGAAGCTGAGGTGCCAACGCAACCTGCAGTTGGTGGAGACGATACGGGTCGTAAACTACCATATACAAAAACGGCTACACCTCCTTCAATTGAAACTACACCTCTCACTCGTAAATCTCGAAGACTCTCTGGAATAAGCCCTTCAGGTTCCTGCGAGGCAAGCCCTGCACGTGCAGAGCCATCAGGGGCATACCCTGCAGGTGCAGGGCCATCAGGGGCAAGCCCTGCAGGTGCAGGGCCATCAGGGGCAAGCCCTGCAGGTGCAGGGCCATCAGGGGCAAGCCCTGCAGGTGCAGGGCCATCAGGGGCAAACCCTGCAGGTGCAGGGCCATCAGGGGCAAGCCCTGCTCCAGGGCCATCAGCGGCAAGCCCTCTCCCATCAGCGGGCCTTGTATCTCCTGCAGCTGGAACTCCGCAGCGGCCAATTCCTGCATTCATCATGGAGCAGGGTGATGAGGAGATTGTGTCCCCTTCAAAGACTCCGAAGACCGCCGATGAAACCGAGGCAGATGAGCAAAAAAAGCAGGCTGCCATTCGCAAGTATGCATCTTCCCTCCTGAGATTTACTTATACGACCATTGCTTTTTTGATGGTGTATGTGCATTACTAAAACCAAGTATACGTTGCTTATGTGGGCCATCAGGGAAATCGATGACATGCATAAGTTGGTCGACACTAATAATCCATGTGCGACATCGTGGAGAATCCCCATCCAGTACATCGATGATGCAGAAGGAGCGCATCGCCCTCGACCATTGGACGAACATCACGCCCAGGCTATTGCCGAAATGATGTACTGGAACCCACACACCGGTTCGGGATCTCCAGCCCTGATTTCCGTCATAGAGAATCAACAAGATGCAACAAGCACCAACCCAGAGGCATTCGTTTGGGCGGACATCGGGAAAGGCAGATACAGGTAAGACCCATTGCGTTGATGGATGCATGCATATGTGTTCCAACTTACACTTTCTTTGTTATTCTACAGATTCACCTGCTTTGGACATCAGCATTTGCTGGAGGCAAAGCGTCGCTGCGTCAAGGCGGATGAAGCAAAGCACGCAAACCATGAAAATCGAACGGAAGCGTTTCAGTTCATCGAATGCCGTCTCTTCATGAACTTGAGCGCCATCGAAATGAATCAGGTGTGTCTCACTCATGCCAGTTTTCTCAGGTGCTTCTCAGGGCTTACATACTCAAGTGTTTAGGAGGTTTACGGTCGGCCAGCTTCTCAGCTATAGTCATGATCCGTGCAATTCGTTTGCGCACGCAGCTTGGGAATGAGCAGAACAACATTGACGCCTACATGAAGCACCGCAACATGACGGAGATCATTCTTGGCATGCGAAAACACGTGGAGAAACTGATGGCCGAACCCAACGAGAGAGACGCTGGAATGAAGAGTTTTGAGAACTTGAAATACCGTCGGGTGCCGCCGAAGCAGAACTTGAATCCCGAATTCGAAGCGGCGCTGAAGACGCAGGTGTTCAATCACCAGAAGCTGAATGCAGACAAGAAGAACACGCATTGGGCTGCTTGGGCTATCTCGGTGCAATCGTACCAGTTGTTCAAACAACTTCAGAGAGGTGCTGCCATTTTTTGTGAATTCCGTCCCGACATTATTCTTATTTGCTCTTAGGTGTTTTTGCAGTAGCTAACTGACGATTTGGTATTTCATGTTTCCGCTTTCAGTGATGAAGGCCCACAGTGAAGGGGCGCTAGAGGGAGTTGACCCGGACGATGAAGACGCCACGGAGACGACCTTGGCCACGGTTGGGTCATCTCGCAATAAGCCCAAACGTAAACGTTCAAGCGGTATGTCGACCGGCACAACTGACCTCAACGCACCAACGACCAAGCAACCTAAATGGGACCCCACATCCGGAAAGCCGATCGTCTACCATGATCTGCCGAAGGGGTTCTATGAAAGCCGGGCCCCCTTGACCGAAGGACACTTACGTGAGATCACTGACCTCGTCGACGAAGCCGTCATCGAACGGAAGTACACGGTCAAAGATATGATCAACCGTATCGCCGAGATCAAGACTCTCAACAATGTTCGAGAGAACCTAATGCTGCTTGCCTCAGAGGCTCATAAACGATTCAACATAACAACCTCCTTGGAATCGACACCGGCCTACCGGCAACTGAGCTTTCTCAAGAAAAACCGGCATTCTATGCAGAACTTTCTGCAAACACAACCGGGAGGGTTCGAAAACGACATATACGACATAGGTGCAGCCTGCTTCATTCCTTACCTAGATGAAGATGGGTATCCCATACCTAAGGAAAGGAAACCAGTGGATGCTGTCGTGGATCCCGGTGCTCCCGAGTCCAAGTTCTGGGCTCGTAAGATGACGTACGGTGAGCTGGATGCAGAAATCATTGCGCTGCAAAAGAAGCTTGACACCTTCACGTTTCCCAACCCAGAACAAGACTGGGGGAAGTTTTGCGAAGTTTTCCCAGGGGCTGGGGATGAGAGAGAAATACGTACATTACTGAAGGTAATTTACCTAAGTTGCGCCCTCTGGTCGTCCTTCACGATATCTGATTTTTTCCATATCGGCTTGCGCGTTCAATTAACAACGGGGTTTGTTTACAACTGTACCAGGCGGGAGTGGTGCCCCCGAAGGTCTCCTGCAAGAACGAGCAGGAGAACCGGAAATTTCAATTTGAACAACGGCCTGCAAAAGAAAAACAGCGGCACGAGGAGAAGATAGAGAAACTGATCAAAAACATTCCGAAGGATATAAAGTTCTACTGGAATAATATCGAGAGCAGGATGTTGCTGAAAATCGGGTCGACGACAGCATCGACTGCGGAAAACATCCTAAAGGATCTTCCAGGTGCGTATCTCGGTTTCATATTCCATTTGTGCACCGTAGCTATGTAATTACTAATCGTTTACATTGCACACAGGTGTGAGTTATCGAATATTGTCAAACGTTCCTGAGGGCCAGCAAGTCGACGATGATGACTACTTCTACACTCACAAGATTCCGCAGTTGGTTTTCAAGAAGGACTTTCTGCTGGAGCCCGCATCACCTGAATCCTTCACGACTCTTCCCAGGCTTCCATTCACCGGTTTCATTATGGATTGCGAGTATGCTCTGGACTCGAACAAGAAATGGTTCCCGAAACCTCTCTTAGCAGGAGAGTTCAAGCAATTCCTACACAACTTCAACAATTTGACCACGTGTGATGATTGGGTAGGGGGATGTTTCTGTGGCTTCCAACAACACCACGAGTTCTTCGAAGCCGCCAAGCAGTTTTGCCACGGGAACGCCGAAAAGATGTTCTGGGTGAAACCTTTGAGCAGATCGAACATGATGCCCTTGGAATCCGGCGTTGCGCCACGGAACTACGCCAACCGTATGGAGTGCTTTGTCTTGTGTTACTACGTCAAGGAAGCAACACCTACAGGTCCGTAGATGTTAAGTTACGTACAATTCTGTGATTGCCTTTTGGCGTCTAAGCATGGGCAATCTGACTAAGCAGCGCTGATTGCTCTCGCAGACGAAACCCACCCAGCCGTGCATAAAAGGCTTCCCTGGATGAAGAACTTGATTAGAGTTCTCGGTGAGGAGGAGAATGCGGATAGTGATGTCGTCGATAAGCAGTTCGTGGCTTCTTGCCGAACCAACACCTGGGAATATGCCCCTGTACACTCGTCGAAATTCGCCATTAACTCCGAGGGTAAAAGAATTAACAAACACCAGAAGCCGCTGAAGCTCATCCACGACCTCATCAATATCCATATGCGAGGTCCTGAGTTAGAGGGGGAAGCGAGGGAGAAATCTGCGTACGAGGGGGTGTTACCTCTTCATCACGATTATCACTTCATCTTGGATGCGTGCTGCGGTTCGGGGACCACTTCGGTAGCCGCCAACATGTTGGGATTGGGTTCCGTCGCTTTCGATAGGTAAGCATTCATGTCTACATCCATTTTTTGAAAAATACTTTGTATATCGGTTTTAACAAGTGCTGGTGTCTTGGATGCAGGGAGCAAGGTATGGTCGACTCAGCGAAAGAGCGCATTAGGTTTCCTGATGGATTTCATTCTTTGGCCGACGAAGTGTTGAGCAAGCAGGAATACGACGAGGTGAAAAGGCAGAGAGAGGCACATCGTAAAGAGCAAGAGAAAGTCGAGAAGGAGCGGGAGAAGAAGACGGCGGTCGAAATGAGGGAAACGGAAAAGGCCGCCAAGCAGCAGGAGGCCGAGGCCGCCAAGGCCGCCAAGCAGCAGGAGGCCGAGGCCGAGAAGGCCGCCAAGAAACAGCAGGCCGAGGCCGCCGAGGCCGACAAGGCCGCCAAGCAGCAGCAGGCCGAGGCCGTCAAGACCGCCAAGAAAGAGAAGGCAGATGCCGAGAAGGCCGCCAAGCAACAGGCGGATGCCGAGAAGGCCGCCAAGAAACAGAAGGCCGAGGCCGACAAGGCCGCCAAGAAACAGAAGGCCGAGGCCGACAAGGCCGCCAAGGCCGCTGCAGCCGCCGCGGCGGGGCCTATACCTAAGCGGCAAGCGGCAGAAGGCGGAAAGCCGGAATCCGATCAGACCAAGAGACGTAAACGGTAAAGCTCGCTAGGCAATGATGATTTCCCTGCTAGGACATGGTGCCAGCACCTAGGTCAATATTTGTTGATAGTCTTAATAACCTATTGTCTCAGTGCAGAAGTACGCTGATGAAACACGTATGGTATATCTTGATATGACAATTGTAAATAAAGTATATTCTCCAAAAGTATTGGCGACATATGTTGTTGTGGAACCGATGTCATTTATGGGGCGGGTGACATGCCTCCGCTTTCATTGTGATTGCCTGATTATATTGGTTAAATGAAGTTGAGCGGTACCACGACGACCATTGAGGTATGAAACCTATTCCCCTCTCTTCCAAAATCATTTCCCCGCTCGACACTTCATCGACGCACCTTTATTCCCATCCATCTCAGTTCAATCAATTCCAATGACAATACTTGCTACTTTGCGGAAGGAAAATCCAGATAAAAACGTTTGGTTACTATGGTTCCCTGAAGAGTCCTCGCCCTCAGAACTAGCGCTCAAGAAATCGATGGAAGAGGAACATAAGATACAATTTCAAATGTATGACGCAAGCGTGCATGATAATCTGCCTTTACGGATGAAATTTTTGTACCCAGTTTGCCTGCACTGCGGGCTTCAAGATCGTTCACAACTTGCAACGTGTACCGGCTGCTATCTTGCGAATTACTGCAAAGCCCCCAAACTTGTCGGAAAGCTGATTACGCACGGCATAAGTTTTTCTGTCGTTTTGCAAGGGGTCATATATTAGGACAGCCATATGCAAGATGCCGACCTTTGTTTAAGTACCCGGGGGATACGCGGCATCCAGCAGAACGGAATTCCATGAGTGCTTGGTCCTATGGGGACTACCTGCAGTTTCTAGCCTTTTGGGAAATCCAATGCGTCGCATGTTTTGCAGGTCGGCCAAAGGGTCGCCCCGTCGTGAGACAGCAGATATCTGGCGGGCAAATCGTTACCTCGGTGCGCATTGAAATGCGGGACGCCACAATTTTCAAAACCCCTCACTTTCAGAAGTATACAGCAAGAATGGGGTTTGTACACTCCAACTTACACGCTCCAGATTTTGTATATTCTTATCCATTTTACCGTCTCACTCCGTTTGGTCGGTTGATGATGTGCATCTGCAAGTTAAGGTGCCCGAAAAGCATACTTCAGAGGTTGCTTTCATAGAATGATTGGCAATGCAGACAGGATAATCATGGACTTCGCAGACACGCCTTCGTCGCAAAATAATAGTAGATATGTACTTGTAGGTCCTTCGATCCGAGCGGACTAGTACCGGGTATCTGATAGGCTAATAATTCGGCAGGTCCAAGACTTTCCAAGATCATAAGCTCTATTTCTTGCCTAAACTACTCATTTGCCCCCTTTTCCCGTCAGCGACGCACCTGCTTCTACTTCTACCATAGTCATGCCATCCAAGCGGCAGTCTGTTTTCACATACATCGACCAGTTTGCCAAAAATCACGGGGAGTCTTACCCATGCAGCAATACAGTTCTTCTTCCGCCGGGTATGACTATCCAAACGTTGTGGCAGAACTACAATACACAATGCGTCGACGGCGAAGGCATGGAATGCTCACTCAGCCTTTTTTGTCGTGTGTTCAGAGAGGAGCTTAGCTCTTGGGTCAAGTTCCGTCGGATGAATTGATGCTATATAGCGACAGCATATAGCTTTGTCATTGAGCAAATTGACTTATCGTTGGAACACCGTTAAATATAATTGTATTCGAACATATTTTGAATGAAATTGTTATCGACGTTTCACATTTCCAATGTTGTGACATGCTATGTTTGTGACATGCGGGCCTTCGATCCGACCCACCTGAAAGAGGTCATTTGATTGGCCAACTGAAATCACGACGGCCACACTACTGAGATATTTAAGCACCTACCTTGTCCTCACAACTCACTTTTCAGCTTGGCACTTTTCTTTCTTCACCTGCCACCTCATCCAACCATGCCATCCAAGCGAGAATGTATTGTTGCCTATGTTCTTGGCATGTATGCAACATGCCCTACTGCCCCCAGAATGAGAATGAGGAATTTTGACTATCTTCCTCATGGTATGACTGTTCGAATGTTGTGGAGGAACTACAATGAATGTTATATGTGCAGGAATGCGGAAGGCAACAAATGCACGTTGGGGTATTTTCGATGTGTGTTTCGAAACGACCTTGCCTTTCGGTTCAAGTTCCGACAGGTTCAGCCGTAACGTTACCGTCAACGAAACCACGGCGGCTACGAGTCAGAATGTTATCTTGATTCCACTTTGATTTCGAGTAAGACTTAGGATTGCAACCTCCCGAGGGTTAGATTTTCGACTACTTTTCGATAAGAATAGTATACTTAAACATATGTTAACAATGTGGTAGAAGTGTATAATGTTCATTCGTCAATGGCTTGTGTTTCTTGCCGATATGCTGATGTGCCTGTGTATGGGGTTTTCTGCCTCGGTTGTGTTTTTGTCTTTCATTGATTAAAAAATCGGCGACTAAGTGATCCCGCATGTGCGAGATATACGAATTTGATTGGACCAAAAGTACACTACTCTTGCACGACCCGCGGTCCACTCACGACCAGGTACAAAAGCTCTTGCCCGACCCTTGAAGATTCATTTCCCCCTGTTTCTTCTAACATACGCACCTTCAACCATACCTTCAAACATCTGCTGCTTACCTTGAAAGCATCGCCATCTGCAGGTATTATAGTGTGGCGCTTGCGATTACATAACACGCTACCTCCAATATGAATGCACCTCATTTCCCTGCAGACTTACCTGTTCAGCTTGAACGACTGCACATAGAATCCGAAAAATGTCGTGTGTGCCAATCCTGGAATTTGTTTCTAATTCGCGAGGAACTGTTCGTCGATCCTGCGCTGCATCCTAGATATGACATGACTAGACATGACCCCGCTTACGCGAAGTGGAGGTTTATCCGCAAAACGCGGGAAACATGGTATTTTCAACTGTTGGATGAGCATGTATACTCCGACGAGCAAGGCGTCGCTGACATAAGAACCCCAGTGACAATGCCGGTTCCCACGGACTATATTCCCGAGTTGAACTCCGGTGCCTTTCCCGAGATGAATGATGATGATGGAAAGTGGTGCAACTGCCGTTAGGAAACATATACGCTTGTGTACAGTCTTTATTTTATATTTGCAAGTTCACATTAGATACTTACACTGATGTATTATTCTGCTAGCTACACCAACACTTACCCTTATTTATGTGCTCCTAGACATCCTAGACAATTATTTGGTGTATATAGATTAAATTTGTATGATGATATAGATTTGTGTATCATATGCTAGTACCCATCTCAGTTGCAACTTGTTTTCTGGGAATTTAAGCATCCGAATATGCACATCCATAAACGTGTACCGTGCATGCTGACCTAAATTGCACATGGATGTGCCCACATTTGCATACGGGAATCGGCGACTAAGTGATCCCGCATGTGCGAGATATACGAAGCTGATTGGACCAAAAGTACACTACTCTTGCACGACCCGCGGTCCACTCACGACCAGGTACAAAAGCTCTTGCCCGACCCTTGAAGATTCATTTCCCCTTGTTTCTTTTAACATACGCACCTTCAACCATACCTTCAAACATCTGCTACTTACCTTGAAAGCATTGCCATCTGCAGGTATTATAGCTCCACATTTATCCTCACAATTTATATTTTCGACTTTTGCTATGGGCGACGCTCGCTTCAACTGCTAATCACCTTGCAAGCATTGTTATCTACAGGTATAAAATCCTGCAATATCGTGGCCACGTTATGCCTTCAATTCTACGATTCGGAGTTTATGGGACACGCGATCGCGATGAAGCCACTGCAGACGCTATCAATACACATGGAATGGTCCACATGCGATGTCCTCAATGCAATGTAGACAGCTGGATGATATGTAAGTTCTTAAACATCCCCTACGAGGACAGACATGTCCGACAGGACTTAGGGATCGTTTGGTGGCGCTACACCTGGAGAATTCGGAAATACATGTTTTTTGACCTTCAAGAACCGGAACTTTATCCCGACCAGAGCCCAATAGGGAACGAATGGGTTACCCCAAGGACACTGGTCATTCCAATCGACGTCACTTGGGCGCTTATTATTCCGCGGCATCAACGAGAAGAGGAAATCGACCTATATTGCGTGCGATGCAATTGCCTTGACCAATAAAGCTCTGCCATTTATGTTTTCCACTCACGACCAGGTACAAAAGCTCTTGCCCGACCCTTGAAGATTCATTTCCCCTTGTTTCTTCTAACATACGCACCTCCAACCATACCTTCAAACATCTGCTACTTACTACCTTGAAAGCATTGCCATCTGCAGGTATTATAGCTCCACATTTATCCTCACAATATATATATTTTCGACTTTTGCTATGGGTTTCGCACGACTTTCGCTTCAACTGCTAATCACCTTGCAAGCATTGTTATCTACAGGTATAAAATCCTGCAACATCGTGGCCGCGTTATGCCTTCAATTCTACGATTCGGAGTTTATGGGACACGCGATCGTGATGAAGACGCTGCAGACGCTATCAGTAAACATGGAATGGTCCACCTGCGATGTCCTCAATGCAATGTAGACCGCTGGATGATATGTAAGTTCTTAAACACCCTCGAGGACAGACATACGGGACACCGACAGGACTTAGGGATCGTTTGGTGGCGCTATACCCGGAGAATTCGGAAATACATGTTTTTTGACCTTCAAGAACCGGAACTTTATCCCGACCAGAGCCCAATAGGGAACGAATGGGTTACCCCAAGGACACTGGTCATTCCAATCGACGTCACTTGGGCGCTTATTATGACGCGGCATCAACGAGATGAAGAGGAAATCGACCTATATTGCGTGCGATGCAATTGCCTTGACCAATAAAGCTCTGCCATTTATGTTCTCCGATAGAGCGTCAACATTGCGGTCAACGTTACCTCGCTATCGAGGGAATTAAAACCTACAAGTGCCGCAAATAATTGTGGATTGAAGATATAGATTCCAATGTATCAGCAATATAGTAGCCTTAGCACTGTGAAATGATCGAAATCTCTTGCCTAGAAGACATCATAGACAAATATTTGGTGTATTTTGAATAAATTTGTATGATGATATAGATTTGTGTATCATATGCTAGTACCCATCTCAGTTGCAACTTATTTTACGGGAATTGAAGCACCTGAATACGCACATTCATAAACGTGTACCGTGCATGCTGGCCTAAATTGCACATGGATGTACCCATATTTGCATACTTGTACATGATATGCACGCATATGAACAAAAATGCAACAAAAAATCTACCGGGACTCGCCGAGTACGAAAGCATCATGCACAAATAAATAATTTGAGTAATATTTTGTAATAAAAATTGCGGGACGACTACGTGTCGCTTACGTGTCGCTTACGTGGCACATTTCAGATGACGTGGCAATAACTTTTAGACGACGAAAATTGTGTCAAAATGAAGGTTTTTAGACGACGATCGAGATTCATTTATTCCCAATAGTCTGTTGGCTAGATTACGGGTACCCAAACTTTGAAATTCAACTTCCCACAAAGATAGGCACTTAGGTTGTGTCCCAAAGGATTTTTTGAAGCATGGTGTTGGGTCTAAGGACCATTAATCCGGCCGTAATGTGCATTTCCGCCTAGTCCTTGGGCAAGGACTAGTGGCCCGGATAGTAGCCATGAAGGGAAGTGCCCTCCGCGTGTCGATCCCAGCCGGGACCGGAGTGGTGAATCCATCGGAAGAATCCACGGTAGTCATGGTAACCGTAAGCGAAGCACCGACGCGATGAAACCCTAACGATAAGGGTGAGCCCCCTTCAAGGAAGGGGCCAAATCCGAGATAAATTCAAAATCTGCTCCGATGCCCACGAAACTCGGTAACACGGCCGGGATTGGCGAAGTAAAAATACCCTCCAAAGGAAAATGTCTGAGCCCAAGCGCTCCGTAAGTTGTAAGCGGTCAAAAACGGCCAAGTCGCCCGCAAGATTTCAAAATCCGCTCAAAGTTCACAAACAAGCGGCAAGCGTGGCAAATTAAGGTAAAATGATACGGGTAAAGACGCATAGAGTAGTGAGGAAAAATGCGGAGCGGCGGGGGTGGGCGGAAAGTAGGAGCGTAAGGTCTGTTGGATATACCCCTAGGACTCGGGATATATACACTCAGTGAAGTTTTCTCAGAAAGTGATAAAGTTGATAAGTTAACCCGATATAACGGGCATAAACAGTTAGGGTTCGGGTTCGGGTGACAGTCATACACACTACTATAGGAAGAGTCACAAAGCAAGCGGTGTGACTGTTCCAGCACACCACCTAGGGTGGTGACTGGCTAGCCGAAGGTGAAACCTGTGAACAAACACCATCTAGAACGGTGGAAATTGGTCTCTCAGGGAAGGCCTGTCCTTTCTGGCAGGGCGGTTCCCAGTCAAGAGTTGTAAATCTGAAACCGGTCCGTGATCGGACCCCTCTGCACATACAGCTACGGTCAATCTCACTGTGCAGGAGCGGTATGATTAACTTCCTAGCCACTAGTTGGCGGTGGCACTTCTGTGCCGGCCCGCAGCACAGTCATGGTGCCGTGAATTGAAGATGTCGATGCCGTGATTGAATCATTCGTAGAGCTCCAGAAGAAATCTGAAAGGTCTCGATCGTCGTGCGAGGGATCTTCCCCGTCCTCCTCGTCAGTAGTCGGGCCCGGTGAGTAGTCCGGTGACGGTGGTGCATCCCAATACAGCGGCGGAGGGGGCGGGTGTACCGGGATGTAAAGCCCGATCGGTGCATTGTGAAGGCCCTGCCGAGCACGGTGCCGGCCGTGCCGGCGCGGTGGAATAGCAACCGGTGCCGCAGAAGTGAATGCAGGCCCGCTGGTGGTTGCCTCGGCAGCACCACCGACCTCCAGGCCGGTGTGATCCGGTGCACATGCCTCGCCAAGAGTGGCAGCCGAGATTGGCGCCGCGGTGGCGCAAACACAAAAGAGAGCACACACCACCACCGCAATCGCCGAAGAGCGGCCAAACCCCCAAGGCGGTGCACCGCATCCCCGACGAGATGCTAGAGGCTGCGGGACCGCATCCTCACCGTCAATAGAGTCATACCCAGCTGCAGACCCGTCCGCGTCGCCGTCGCAAGAGTCGGTCTCCGACCCGGCGTGCATGTACCGCATCGCCAAGTCCTTGCCCTCAGCCGTGATCGAGAGTCCCCCATCCGCGCGATCCGGTCCGCAAAGCAGAGGTCGGGCTCGTGCGCGTGCATGGGGTCCACCGGCATCATGTCACCGGCGTCGGACGCCCCCGACTCGTCCGGGTAAACATGCGTGATTGCCGCCGGCGGTGGCGCCGGCGGTGCGTCCTCGCGGACATGCGTGCAAGCGGCAGCCGAGATCCCGCTCTCGATACCACCGACCGTGAAGCCGCCCATGTGGGTGGCAGGCTGGCAGTAGGGCAGGAATTCCTGCAACGCACCGTCTTCCCGCTCCGGCTCGATCCCGAAGGAACACGCCGAAACGCCGTCGAGCATCTCCGGCTTGCCCCCCGCCAGAAGGCAGAGCGCATCGAACCGCTCGCCGTCGTGCTCGTCCATGGCCGTCTGAAACTGCTCCGCCAGCAAGTCGTTCTCGATGTCACCGAGGGAGAAGTTGTGGAAGCTTCCCCCAGCGCCGTGCTTGCCGCCGTTCGGGCAGTCGCGGTGCCAGTGGCGGGCCTCGTCCTTCTTGCACGTCGAATTTTGGCAGAATGGAATGAAGTCGCCGCTGCCTTTGTGAAAGGCAACGCGCTTCCTCACCTGCGACTGCGGCCAGTTCCCTCCCGTCGGGAGGTCACCTGCTGCAAAACGAACACCGGAGCCGCCTCCCCCGTTGCCGATCTTGTTCTTGTCTGCCCGCGGGGTAAAACCCCGCCCGTTGACCTTGTCCGTGAGTACTTTCAGCTGCCGCTTCACGTCGAGGATGATGGCCGTGAGGTCGGACAGCTGCGAGGTGTCGCCGTCAGTGGCCACGGCCGCTGCGGACAGAGTGAACGAGGCAGTGTGCGTACCGGCTGCGACGTGTCGGGCGTAGCACTCGAGGACGCATTGTTGAATGGTGAGGAGGTCCACGGCCGCCCGCTGCTGGTGCGTGAAGAGCCGTGACACCACCGGCGCGTAGAACCCAGGGTCCAGCGCCGCGAGGAACAGCTCCTTCACCTCGTCATCGTCGAGAGTGTTGCGCCTCTTGGCAGACCGTAAGGCCGCGTTGAAGTCCGTGATGGACTCGGACGGGTCGGTGTGGGCCTTAAAACGGACGCCAAGTAGGTCCGATATCCCCTGGAAGGGTGCACCGGAGTCCAGCAGACGCCGTGCGAGCTCCAGCAGGGCCCGCTTGCCGTCCAGAGGGTGTAAGGTCGCAGACGCCTCGAGCCAGTCACCCGCTGGAGAGGCGGGAGACACGATGAGCTCGAGAGTTGAGAAGAGGAGCTTGTTGGCCTCGGGCCGCACGGCCAACGTGGGGTCCTCCAAGTCGAACATAGGTGCAAACAGCGCGTCCTCGGCCTCGAATGCCTCCTGGAGAGCAGGCACCAGCTTGGAGAGGAGCACCTGAGCGTTCGACTCCGTACCCGTAAATCGGTCATGTTTGTCGGGAAAGCATTTCCGGATGACGTGCTTCGCCACGTTCTCGTCGAAGCGCTCACGCGTGAGCGAGCGAACACCCGCCAAGAATACGGCTTGGGCGGAGTTCGCAGCTGGAGCACCAGCGGGCGCCGGCGTAGCCGGCGTGACGGAATTACGTGCGGCAGCGGAGTCGAAAATTGTAGCTAGTGAGCGTCGGCGAGACGCCATACTTGAGGTCAATCTAGTCGCAACCATGATGTAGAAGACTATAGAGACGAAGTGAGGGTAAATGTGGCGAGGTGCGGAAGGAGCGGCGGCCAAAAGTCGTAAGGCGGTTGTCGAGGAAAAGAAGGAAAGCTGCGGCGTAAAAGATTCCCCAAACGTGCATGTGGATCTAACAACGCGGCCAATCAAGGAACTTGGTGTCGGATCCGACCAAAACTCCAACGTCTACCAACGCGTAGTACGGGAAAATCAAGCAGCCACGAGCCCGAGCTCTCCGTTAGTCCAATCAACCAGTCGCGTAACTAGGCCATACCGCTCCGCCGCGCCTCTAGAGGAGCCCCTCACTCCATCTCAAGCGTCGGTGTTTAGCCTGACATGGCCAAACTACGCAGTGTCTAAATAAAGAGTGCGTGGGGCCAAACCTGTTGGATATACCCCTAGGACTCGGGATATATACACTCAGTGATAGGTTTTCTCAGAATGTAATAAAGTTGATAAGTTAACCCGATATAACGGGCATAAACAGTTAGGGTTCGGGTTCGGGTGACAGTCATACACACTACTATAGGAAGAGTCACAAAGCAAGCGGTGTGACTGTTCCAGCAAAACATAAGCTGTACCGCTAGACCAGAAGCCCGAAAAAGGTGAGCCAGGCCGGGAATCGATCCCCGGACCTCTCGCATGCCGGGCGAGCGCTCTACCGTTTGAGCTACTCAGGCTATTGATGGCGATTCTGGTGCGGTACAGAGTACTTAATCCCCACAGTGTCACGTAGGCGGCGAAGAGTGAAACACGAAGGATACAACTTTTCCCCCAATCTGCCGTTGCGGTGCGCTCAAGGGGGCATCGCGCGGCTTTGTGCGGCGCGACTGTTCGGGGGGCGCGGCCAGTGCGGCGCGATTGTATCCTCCATGATTCCGGTTTGCTGCGTACAGTCATTTCTAGTGCATTGGGCACGTCGAGCTACACGCCGCTAAACCACGCCAACTGCACCCGTACATGTTGTCCCACCAATTCCGGGGGGGTGGACCGTCATAGATATATTGTCACGGATCGAAAGATGACAGACGCCCGCAGTCGCGATGTTGGTACGTCGTCGTCGATGTCACACGCATAGTCGATCATCGATCTGTAACAGTCCGATCTGTACGAGTACCACTGAAATGCGCGAGAGGATCATCATCCTCCGCGTAGCTCAGTTGGTTAGAGCGTCGCACTAGAGAAGCGAACGTCACGGGTTCAAATCCCGTCGTGGAGCACTTTCGCCCCATGACGATATATATGATTTGACCCGGCTCGTACAGTGAAAATCCCCGCACCGATTTCAAACCCTAACATTGGTATCGAAGCGACGGTTCGGAAATCGCCTCAGATGTAACGGCATAAGGCACACGATGTGACCTACGCTAAGATCGCGTATGCTCGGGCACGGCGACGTGACCTGCGCTACGATCGCGTATGCATGGGCACGATGTGACCCGCGCTGATGACGTGGACACATTCCACACAACCCCCGGTACGAGCGGACAAGGTTGGCTGCCACGTCATCACATCTGAGGTCGGACCTCTGAAAAGTAACTCGACACGAATGTCGTGAGGTCACGACACTTTAAAGAGGGGAGATATGTCACGAATCGAAAGATGTCAGACGCCCGCAGTCGCGATGTTGGTACGTCGTCGTCGATGTCACACGCATTGTCGATCATCGATCTGTAACAGTCCGATCTGTACGAGTACCACTGAAATGCGCGAAAGGATCATCATCCTCCGCGTAGCTCAGTTGGTTAGAGCGTCGCACTAGAGAAGCGAACGTCACGGGTTCAAATCCCGTCGTGGAGCACTTTCGCCCCATGACGATATACATGATTTGACCCGGCTCGTACAGTGAAAATCCCCGCACCGATTTCAAACCCTAACATTGGTATCGAAGTTAGGGTCATGACCGATGACATATGTGTCATACATGTCATACCTGTCATACCTGTCAGACATGTCATACCATGTCATGTCATGTCATGTCGGTCGTGTCATATATTATTACGACAGTCGGTCGAGTCATATATTATTATGACAGTCGTCAGTACGGTCGACCATGACTGTACCTGTCGTCAGATGATAATGTCACATCATCTGTCATTATTAAAGGAAAGACTTGAATGACCCTGTCATCGAGAGTTCGTATGTCGAACTCGAAGATGGCAAAGCAAGATACATCTTGAAAGTACAAACAAGAACCATCTTGGCTTTAAGCATGTGCGGAACACGCATGCACAGTATGAACGAACTATTCGTTATCACAATACTGGTCGTTCAACCTACGTCTCGGGTTCACAACCCAATGGCGGTACTATCTATGATGATAGGAGACGTATGGTATAAGATGAGGAAGCGTTGGGCTTCAAGCAGATCTTCACTCAGAGACTGCACTCATCACCCGCTATTTCTTACACTTGCGTTGCTGTCCAACTTCGCAGTGTTAACTTGTATATTGATAATATATTCACGGCATGTTTTATCTCGCCGTATCATATGGTATTCTCCTAAAACTCGTCAAGGCACGAAAAGAGAACTCAAGTGAGTGCAGCGTCAGAGATAGTATATATCATATTGTTCGCAGGTTTGCAGGTGGGCGCATAAGCGACAGCGCTCGCAGTGATATTGAATATCTGCAACTCGAATAATATACGCTTGATATCGTCAGCATAAGGATTGCGCGAGGAGATTTTTCATCGCGAACATATTCGCAGCTAACAGCATCCGCAGAGAAATCGTTTTGATTCTATAAGCGACAAGGTGTGCGCACAGTGTACGGAACGCATGCAAATGATGTCAAAATTCGCAGGAATGTCACTGTATGCGAGATTCAGATGCGCGAACGAAAATGATCGTCAGCACATATGATTTTCATCAACTGCGACTGGACGCACGAAATTTCGTTTAGCAGCGCGCTCGCATTCGTTCATGCGACGTACATCAGCGATCATCAGTATGCGACGTACATCAGCAATCGATTTTCGCAAATGCTCGTATGATGATTTTAGCTCGTCAGCGCGATGTGCACTGATGTGATGCTCGTGTGCGTGATATGCACGTCAGCGCGATGTCATGATTCATCTGATGCAATGGACGCACATTTTTAAGACGCATGATTCCTAACGTGTCTTTATGCAGCGAGACATATAAAATGTGTACGCGCGTCAGTATCCTCTGCAGAATGATTGTATACATGCAGGGATGCTGTGGACGCATGATCACCATACTGTTGTGGACGCATGATCACCATACTGCTATGGACGCATGGTCACTATACTGTTGTGAATGTATGATCACCATATTGCATCAATTCACACTATGTTCTGATGACTGCATCAATATTTCTAATGCTAATGATTAGAGTACAGCATTTCATACTTATTTGAAGTATAGTGTGCAAAATGTTTATTTGAGCATACACTAACTTACAGCATATATTACTTGCAGCATCTGCGTATATGTACATCTTATACTGAATGACTGCCACACTGTAAGTTGTGCATGCATTGGGATAACATATGTTCTATATGATCCAACTTGATCACGATAACAGTTGGAATAGATGTGCACAAAGCATTCATTTGCAGTGCATGCTAACTATATTAGAACCCATACAGTATAAGGTGCCTGTTCAGTAATCTTAACACAGTAATTAGCTCAATATGACCCGGTGGAGTCGAGATACTCCTCGGACCACATAGTGTTCTACTGTGGATTACTGAAAGGATGCTCACCGGAGCTGTATGTGAAATATACCCAGCAACTCATTTTGTAAATGAGATTATTTTGGAATTACAATTACTCCTAAACTTAATATATCATGCTAGATGTATTCAGTGCATGGTATGCTGATAATCCTGCATGATGAACTGTCTGGAAATGTTGTAGTGTCCAGAAGTTATCTTACTGCAAAGTGTGTAGAAGTGAACACACACACACACAGACAAAAAAGTGCTAATCAGTAAGCACTGCATGCATGCACACACATTGCATTGTATGTATTAATATTCACTGATTCAAAGTGAATTGATTAACTTAAATATCTATCATGTATATGATAATGTAGATACCACTTTCCAAACACATGTGCGTGGAAAGTGTCAGCGATTGTGATAGATATGGGAACAGATAAATCAACATGTTGTAGGGCTGGATGGAGTTATCTCCAGACCCGAAGGCAAGATACTGCACCCATGCAACAGCTGGTAACTGTTGGGTGCAGTCCACTCGTCATTCCACATATCATCGCTGGAGCAACATCAAAAACTACATTGCATAATGATAATTGATTCAGATTTGATCAGTTCAAATGCATGTAACTCTCAGATCAGTATCTACATGACATCTGATAATAGTATTGAGGACAGCACACACATACAAATGTGTTGTGTCAAATTGTTGTGATTATATCAAGCAATGTCCAGATATGTTCTAAATAAGAAATATCATTTTGATAAATCTTAGAGCACAGACCTATGCTCAGAACAGATCATAGATTGACAAATATCACTAAAGTGGATGTTCCTAAATGGATGTTCCCACTTAAGTTGATAAATCTATATATCATCAGAATGTACATTTACTGCCATGGGTTTAAATCAGTAAAACCCAGAAATGCTGTCAACCATAGATGTTGATATACAGCATAATTTACTTATTTGCCATGAAATTTGTCATGTGCAAAAGTAAAGTTTATTGCAGTGATTCTGTACTTTACATTCCACACACACAGAGATATGTACATATATCAACATATATATATATATATGTTGAAAAACAGCCAAAATCGGTAAAATTCTTTGGCGATTAATTTGAAAATTGAAAATTGGACCTTGTTTTATTTGATATTATGATTTTATACCTATTAAGGTATGAGGAAATCATAATGACACATGTCATATCTCGTGTAACACCCTAGATAATAGGTGTGGAATATGTAGGGGTGTACATATTGGCTGTAACAATAAATCGGTCAAAATGTTCTACGTGTAATCTTTTGAAAATTTGGGATTGATTTTTTTTGCTATAATGAATATTTAGCTATCAAATAACAATCCCTGAATGACATAACACGTGTAACACCCTGTAACACCCTGTAACACCCTAAAATCTGAATGTGTGTGTCAGGGGGTGTAACGTACCTTCTGAACACCCTGTAACATTCAGTTTGGTATCATATGCAGTTTTGCTTAAAAACATTTGCAAAAAATTTATACTGCTTATTTTTTACCTATTTTAGGGTTACTGATACCATGTAACACCCTAATCATATTATTGGGTATATGGGCCACTGTAACATGACATGCCCTAAAATGCTACTATAATTTCGATAAACTTCGTATTTAGCATTAACATATCATGCTGTTTTCGACACAGACATGATTATATATCGGGCAACAACCCAAGAACTGTAACAGATGCTTCCTATATGGAATGCATGCTATTTATGAGGTAAAGGCAATTGACAACTGCCTTATATCACACGCTTCCTTGAGGGGGGAAGAAGGTGGATATATATATATATACTTACCTCATTATTATGTACGAATGTACTATATGTATGTAAACATACCGATATATACCATATATAACATATAAATCACACACACTCAGTTAGACAATTAGCTGAAGGTATTTTGGTGTTGTGTTTTGTTTTTAGATGGTTACAATCGAAGAGGAAGAGCATGAGATTCCTGATATTAACCCAGATCATTCTACATGGTTTTTCGACATCCTCGGTTCATACGATGCATACAGTCGGTTTAAAATCCCGAAGTGGATCGCTGGTTATGCCGATACACTAACCAGATATGACCACATAGGCTACTATGACAACATCAGTCGCATGAAGCCAGATATGAGCCGATACAAGGATCCTGCCAATGAGCCTCAGGCACCAGAAACCGAGTACACTGAAGACAGTCCTCCGATGGTTTTTGTAGATCCAGATGCAGATTCAGTACCAGCACCAGCTCCACCTAGTTTGGTCCCAAAGGTGAAAATGACACCACCTAGGGAATTCAAATCAGGACAGGACGCAGAAGTCTGGTTGGACACGGTGGACAGATATTTTCAGTTCACCTATCCAGGTGTCAATGATAAGGACTTGATCACAGTGTTTCTGACTCTCATACAGAATAACGACAGACACTATTTTCAGGTCTTGGCAAAACAACCATATACCACCTATGAGATGGTCAGACAGACATTCCTCAGACAATTTGGTAATCCTCATAAGAGATCAGTAGCCAAGAAACACCTTTTGGCACTGACTCAAGGAACCCAAACCTTTGCAGATTATTTGCGCACATTTACATCACCGGCTTCTCTAGCAGCAGTTGATTTGAATGATATGCTAATAAAGGACAGATTCGTCACCAGTATGGATCCTGATCTCCGCAGACAGTTCCAACTCAGATACCTGACAGAAGAGCAGAGGAACAATCTGTCGTGGCAAGAAACCACACAGGTATTGCTTGATTTGAATTACGTCATTCACTCAAAGCAATCAGAAACCCTTCACTATCGGGGTCAGAAGGAGCAGTCATCTGGAGGTCCAGCCAAGAAGGAAAAGGACAGAGGACGTGGCCAGAAGCCATATGACAGATTCAACAGAAATCGGAATCAGAATCAGAATGGCAGCCAGAACTCCAATCAGAATCGGAACAAGGGAAAAGGTGGAAAAGGCAAGGGAAAAGGAAAAGGAAAATCACAGAATGATAAGACTTGCAATCGTTGTGGTCGTGTTGGTCACATCGAGAAGGATTGTTTTGCCACCAGGACCAATGATGGAAAGGAGATCAAGGGTAAGCCACCAGCTCAGAGTCCTTTCCAGAATCGGAGACAGCAGCAGCAGAATCAGGGTGCTAAGGATGGGTCTGGCAAACTCATCAATACGATCAACACCTTGGTCAAGGAACTGAAGAGTCAGCACAGCATCAATGCAGCAGTTGCAACTCCAGCTCCAGTTCCAGCTTCAGCTCCAGCTCCTCAGGGAAACTCTCAGGGTACTGCACAGGTACCGGTGTTGAGAGCACCCCGAGGGTAGATCAGCCTGAAGATGCCACTGAAGCAAGTGGCCGGGTTGAGAGTATCTCAGAAGAAGTCCTTTCCAGTCTGACATTGCAGTTTCAGCAGATGGACACTCCCTCAGAGCACATCGCACAGATGCAGTCTCAAACAGCACAGCTGAAATCACAGAAGAAGCTGTTGTTGTACAAAGGGAAAGTATATGGACAGAGTACTCACATTTTGGTAGATCCAGGAGCCACATCGTCTTTCATCGACAGACAGTTTGCTGCTCAGCTTGGTATAGCACCCACAGATTCTTCATCATTTTCAGTGGGATTGGCTGGAGGAAGCCAACTACCATGCACATCCTATCTTCCCAAGGCTACATTTTCTCTGGGCAAGTATAAGGATGCAGAAGATTTCTACATCATTGACATGAAACCATTCACTGTCATTCTGGGTCAAGATTGGTTGGAGAGGAGGAATCCACACATTGACTTTCAGACCAAAAATCTGACGATCACTAGGAAGCATTCATCAGGCTCCAGTATTCGCACAGTATTGTCCAGAGTTGAGCAGACTCCAGACTCAGATGACCTTCCTGAAATGGAATTGGTCAGCGCCACCACCATGAGAAAGCACCTTCGTCGCATTCGATCCAGTGGTTCGGCTGAAGAAGCCGTAGCTTATCTCTTCTTTCTCTCAGAGGTCGACGGTGAACTGGTCTTTACAGCATCAGACACAGACACCACTATGGAAGACCCCGAGGTCACAGCAGCACGTGATCAAGTGAGAGAAGACTTTTCAGACATATTCCAGGAGGATCTTCCAGCTGGTCATAGGCCAGAACGGTTTGAAGGTGGTTATCATAGAATCAACATTGAACCTGGGCACAAACCACCATCGCAGCCAGTACGTACCATCCCAGTTCCCATGATGGAAGAACTCAAACGACAGATCATCAAATATGTCGACTTGGGTATCCTTCGTCCGTCATCATCTCCATATGGATGTCCTATCATTTTCGCTCCTAAGCCAGGTGGGAAGTGGAGGATGTGCTGTGATTATCGAGCCCTTAATAACATCACAATTAAGGACACGTATCCATTGCCACCTCACGACACCCTTCTTGAACAGCTGAAAGGCGCACGATGGTTTAGCAGATTTGACTTCAATCAGTTTTTCCATCAGATCCCTATACATCCAGATGACATTCACAAAACAGCTATTCGCACCAGATACGGTTCCTATGAGTGGACAGTCATGCCTTTCGGATTGACCAATGCTCCTGCAACAGCTCTACGTGTAGGAAATCGGGCATTCTTCGACTTCATCGATCGGTTCCTTGTCATTTTCATGGACGATACTATCGTATACAGTCCGGATTTTGACAGCCACGTGAGTCATGTCCGACAGTTTCTCCAGCGTTGCAGAGAACACCAGTTCTTCATCAGGCCTTCCAAGGTGGAGTTGTTCGTCAGATCTATAGACTTCATCGGACATCACATCTCTGAAGCAGGCCTATCCATCATCGAAGACAGAATCAGAGCAGTCATGGCAATTCAGCCTCCAGTGTCTTATGGTCCCACCGTTGGAAAGCAGCCTCTACGCCGTATGGCTAAAGATGGCAAGCCATCCCTTCGGTCATTCTTGGGCATGGTTGGTCAATTTAGGAGATTCATACCAAAGTTCTCCAAAGTTGCCGAGCCGCTCAATCGTCTCCTTAAAGATAATGCAGAGTTTGTCTGGGAATCTGAGCAGCAGCAAGCATTTGATAACCTCAAAAGTGCCATCTGTAACGCTCCAGTACTACAGCTCCCGGATCAGAAACTGCCATCTATTATGGAGGTCGATGGATCAGGCACACACGTTGGTCAAGTGATACTCCAGGATCAAGGAAAAGGTATGAAGCCATGCGGTTATCACAGCGTCACTCTATCCGATACACAGAGACGTTGGCCTATTCCTGAGATCGAGCTATTTGCCATTGTGGAAGGCTTCCGATTCTTTCGCCACATCTTGTTGGGAGCTCCTGAGACCATTGTACGCTCAGATCATCAGCCACTGGTTTATTTCCAGACCAAATCCACACTGAGCCCCAAACAGGCACGGTGGTTGGATGAGCTCTCCGAGTACAACTTCCGAATAGAGCACATTGCTGGCGAGAACAATAAGGTTGCAGACGCACTCACGCGTATCTCTACACTCTTTGAACTCACTGATTGTCTGAAACACATAGACATCACCGAGGTTCCAGTCATACCACCTACAGATTCTACATTCATTGCTCTTATATCTTCTTCATCAGCTCATCAGCTACACGACATCATTATATCCGAATATGATCGTGATACATTTGGACAGACTATTTTGGCTAAGCTGACATCATCGACTTCATCACAGTCGGTCAGCAACTACAGCTTCGAGCTCATTCAGGGGTTGATCTATCGTAAGACCATATATGGCAGACAACTGTACATTCCACCAACAGCTAAAGTCCCCACAGATGATGGTGAGATCACACAGCTTCGCCACATTCTCCTTCATGAGTGCCACTCAGCCACTATTTCTGGTCATGTAGGCAAAAATCGCATGCTTCATCTTCTGCGTAGCCGGTATTATTGGCCGGGAATGACAACGGCAGCCATCAAGTACATTCGGGAGTGCCCCGTTTGTCAGCGCCAGAAAACGAGGCGACACAAGCCTTATGGTCAGGCACATATACGATATTCCATGCCTAAGACAAAATGGCTAGATGTATCTCTTGATTGGATCACTGACCTGCCTATCACCACTAATGGGCACGACAGTATATTTGTGGTAATGTGCCAATTCTCTCATCGTTGTCATCTCATTCCCTTCAGCATGACCTGGACTGCTCAGCATACTGCTGCGATATATATGCGGCATATCTTCAAGCTCCATGGTCTTCCGAGGAACATCATCTCAGATCGAGACCCCAGATTCACCTCTACATACTGGCAGACACTGTGGAAATCTACTGGTACGAGATTGTCCATGACGTCATCACACCATCCACAGTCGAATGCTGCCAATGAGAGGAGCCATGCCTTCATCGAGGATATCCTCAGGTAATTTTCAAATTGTTGATTCATGATTCGATTTCACCATCCTCTGGTTTAGAAACTGATTAGATGGTGTTTTTTCATCCTCGGGTGTTGTTGCAATGATACTTCAGCCAATTCGTGGGAGGACACGTTGCCTTTGGTGGAGTTTGCAATTAACAATACCGTTTCTGCATCAACTGGTTATTCACCATTTTATCTCGACTCGATGGCGCAACCACTTTCGCCTCATGACCTGGTTATCACTATTCCGCCAGAAGCTCCTGTTCCAATACAAAGAGCTATTCGAGATCATTTTGACCAGTACTCGGTTGTTCATGCCAACGCGGTAGACAACATTTCCCGAGCAGCAGAAATTAGCCAAGCCAGATTCAATAAAACTCACATGCCTCGGCAATATGCAGTTGGGCAGAAAGTTCTTTTACGGACCGAGTTTATTCAATGGACTGGTTTGACAGAGGCAGGCAGACACTTTAAGCAGCCATATATTGGGCCGTTCACCATATCCAAAGTGCTTAGCCATGGGCGTGCATACGAGTTAGATTTCGGAAACCTCGATATCCGTATTCATCCGGTACAGCCTGTATCCAGATTAGAGCTGTACAATGACTCGATCCAAGCACCTTTGCCTCTGCCACAGATGATCACCGAAGAAGGGCAACCACTGTTTGAGATATCACATATACTCTCGGATAAGTTCACTAGAGGTGTCAAATACTATTTAGTACGATATGCAGGCTACGGCCCTGAGCATGGCACCTGGGTCAAAGCCACAGAGCTGACCAATGCAGCAGACATTATAGCTGCCTATGAAGGCTAAACATTATATTAAGCCTCGTGCCCTTACTTCTTGTAATATATACTAATACATGTCGATCATCTATATAACCTTGCTCTTAATGTTTTATCATTATGTCGCATAGAAGCGGGAAATTGATCCTTCCTTGCTAAAGGTGTAGTGAGCCTTGTTCAAAATCATACCCTTGCACAGATACGCACACATGCGAGATATCATATCTGTGGATAAATAAAAACTGCTATATGCTACCTTTGCCAAAGCCGTGGTTTGTCATCGGATTCTTGGCCAGTCATGCGAAGCTACCGGAGATATCGACTGAGGTAGACGGAGTTGTGATCCTAAGTTGTGCTTGACAAACATAACTAAAGAAATTTCACATTAGTACGTGGCGAATCCATTCTCACTCATCGCGATAGATGTTCGTCAAGCGCGCGTACCGGACCAAATATTGAGGAGTTGAGCAGACCGGGTAAAGGATTATAAGTCCAATCCCGTTAAGCAGGGCCACTCCGTTTGCATTAAAAACAAGCCCCAAAAATCGGGCTCCCCGTTGCCGCCTATGATCCTCCAAAGTAGCTTCAGGAGGGGAGGAAGGGTTGGGTGCACTATATATAACTGTGGAAACATGTACCCAAGGGTTTTCGTCGATCAGTCATATATATAAGGCCGAGAATCGTGCGATTATAAATCGTTAAATCGTGGGATCATCGTTCGCAAAGAACGACGGCTAGCGCAAATAATCCGTAACGTAGACTTCGGATGCTTTGAATCGTCACTCTGACGCACGATACGTGTGGATCAATCAGTAATCCAGCGTCAATCTGCATCACGAAACGCAATCCATTGAACCTTGAAACGTCACTCTGAAATACGATACGATTTCCAGAAAGGTGGGCTACATCCTAAGAACTGTAAGGTGAGGGACTAAAGTGGACTCAGTTCCCCCCAATAACCTAAAAACACCATGAGGGACGCCTCAAATCAGTGTAAGAAGACTGGTACCAGCAAGAAGCAACAACAACAAAGAAGACATCATAGACATATACAAAGGTATGCCCGTTGTGAGGTCACAACTCTTTTAAGAGGGGAGATCTGTCAGGGTCATGACCGATGACATATGTGTCATACATGTCATACGTGTCATACATGTCAGACATGTCATACCATGTCATGTCATGTCATGTCAT
Source organism: Cymbomonas tetramitiformis (assembly GCA_001247695.2). NCBI lineage: Eukaryota > Viridiplantae > Chlorophyta > Pyramimonadophyceae > Pyramimonadales > Pyramimonadaceae > Cymbomonas > Cymbomonas tetramitiformis. The sequence continues at coordinate 28,507 of LGRX02012626.1, forward strand.
GTCATGTCATGTCATGTCATGTCATGTCATGTCATGTCATGTCATGTCATGTCATGTCGGTCGTGTCATATATTATTATGACAGTCGGTCGAGTCATATATTATTATGACAGTCGTCAGTACGGTCGACCATGACTGTACCTGTCGTCAGATGATAATGTCACATCATCTGGCATTATTCAAGGAAAGACTTGAATGACCCTGTCATCGAGAGTTCGTATGTCGAACTCGAAGATGGCAAAGCAAGATACATCTTGAAAGTACAAACAAGAACCATCTTGGCTTTAAGCATGTGCGGAACACGCATGCACAGTATGAACGAACTATTCGTTATCACAATACTGGTCGTTCAACCTACGTCTCGGGTTCACAACCCAATGGCGGTACTATCTATGATGATAGGAGACGTATGGTATAAGATGAGGAAGCGTTGGGCTTCAAGCAGATCTTCACTCAGAGACTGCACTCATCACCCGCTATTTCTTACACTCGCGTTGCTGTCCAACTTCGCAGTGTTAATTTGTATATTGATAATATATTCACGGCCTGTTGTATCTCGCCGTATCACCCCCACTGTATGGGGGCCTGCTTCTCCTTGCGTCACCCCTCACTGTGTGTGGCATGTGTCACCCGTGACCGTGTCCCCGTCACGTTAGCCTTCTCTATTTAGACAGTCCGTATGTCTGTCTCTCTAGTTTTATGTTATCACCGTTCCGACGAGCACCCGGCCCTGCGTGTTTTCTGTGTTTCACTGCCTATATGTTTACCCGTTACAAATATATAGTCAGATCATCCTTTCTATAAGGTTATCGGTCCCGTACCGCGCTAGGGGTGCTCACTGCATTCAGCTCGCTTCGGCCTCAAAGCCGATTCTAATCCGTTCTTATCCGTCAACTGAGTGGGCTCGACATCTCCGTTACCGTCTTTGCCCGTTCAAGTGCTCCGCCTACCGTTTGTGATTGGTGGTTTACTTATCCGTTCTTATCCGTTCTTATCCGTTATAACTTTTGTCGAAATTCTGGCAACCTACTTCGTTCCAGGCATGTCTCCCCAACGTCCTTCAACACTCTGGCCAGCAGCGCCTCTGCTGCCGGATAACTGGTTTACCGTACGACGTTTTTGACGTCACCACCGTTTTCCTCGTCGAATTTTACCCTAATTTGACCCCTACATCGTCCGATTCCGTTAATTTTGCGGGAAGTTACGTTATCGCCATCGACCCAAACGTCCACTCAACTTTCTGACCAGCAGCACACCTTTTGGAGTGAATACGAGTTACCGTACGACGTTTTTGCCTTGACCTCCGTCTTCCTCGTCGAATTTCACCCCAATTTGACTTCTCCATCGCTTGATTTGGTTAATTTTTCGAGGAATTACCTTTCACCCACGAAACCCTATCGACGCGCCTTCCAGATTTTGCAGCCGCAGAGATCATGGCCTCGCTACGCCAGCGTGCGCGCATGGCCGCAGTTCGGTCTGCACCGGACTTGCTTCGACGACAACATCTTCCCTTTGACTGTGGTCTGGTGGTGCCTGGTGGTGCTTACACACCAAGCACCAAGCTCGAGTCCATCGCGTTCGCCATCAACGACGAGTGCTTTGACTCCTTCGACTTCGTCCCTCCACTCCCTTCGCCCTCGCCTTGCACCCCACCTCTTCACCATCTAGTGGTGTGTGGTGATGTTGCCACGCCCACTTCGCCCATCTCCATCATCCCTTTCGAGTTCCTCCCCATGACCTCGATCACGTTCCCTTACCGCATTTTTCACCTTCCACCTCCCCAACCCCTTCTCATCGACGCATTCGCTCTGGTGGTGCCAGGCTACTTTTGGCATTGGCACCGCACAGGAGTTGGTTGATTCGTCGTCTGGATGCCCCTCGACATCTTCGAGGAGACCGCCGCCACCACTTAGTGAATACGCGGCCACATCGCAACCGACATGTTGAGTGAGCTAGTCTAGACCTTAGCTGCAATTGTCTTGCAGAGTGACACCGCATCATGCCAGCTGTTAGCTAGCTGCAATGGTCCCTTGAACTCTGACATTAAGTGACATTGGGTTTAGGTTTTAGGGTTTGCTTGCTCTGGGATTACCACTCTCACGCGGAACATGACTTTGTGTCACGTATGACAGTCAGTGTCCCCGTAGTGTCACCCCTTGCCCTGAGTGTCACTTGCAACCTGCCACCCCGCGTGATCGCCCGACAATAAACCACCTCGGTATTTTATTATCTTCATCTTAGTCCTCGTCTATCGGAAGCCCGAACGTAGTCCAGTTTCCGTCTCTGCAGTGATATATATACCTATTATATATATCTCCTCTTTCATGACACTCACACCTTCGGGGTGAGGTGGTGTCACGGGGAAGCCGATTCCCCCCCCACTGTATGGGGGCCTGCTTCTCCTTGCGTCACCCCTCACCGTGTGTGGCATGTGTCACCCGTGACCGTGTCCCCGTCACGTTAGCCTTCTCTATTTAGACAGTCCGTATGTCTGTCTCTCTAGTTTTATGTTATCACCGTTCCGAGCACCCGGCCCTGCGTGTTTTCTGTGGATCATCCTTTCTATAAGCCTTTCTCAACCTAGCTAGAAGCAAATCCACGATGCTGTGCGGGCGGTGTGATATATCAGAATATCGGCACAACCGATACCACGCCTTGCTTTCAGCCGGGCGGAAAACGCAGCTCCGCTGCCACAGGGCTCCGCCCGTTTCTCGGACCTAGTCCGGTACTGTAGTGTCCGGTGAGTCGCATAACTTTTTAAAAGTTTATAACTATAAACTTCTTTCAATTGTGCCAACAGCCAAGTCTGACCAGCCCCCACCTCGAACACGAAGGGGGGGAGTTTGACTGCTTAGTGGAGTGGGAAGTTTCGAACTCGCCGTTTTCCCCCCCTTCGCCTTGCTACCGATGGTGCAGAGGAATCCCAAAATGCAACTGACATGCTTCCACCAATAATCATACGTCTGATAGCAACGTCAGCAACGACCTGAATTTTACGTCGTACTTTGTTCGTCGATCTGTGCGTCATTGTGTCCAACTGACGGATGCGACGCAAGTACGTGCTTTTTTCCGGTTCTGATTTGCGAGGAACACTTCTAAACGTAAAGTAAGGAGAAAGCGTTTGGACACCTGACGTGAGGACCCGACCGAAGTGGGCCTCTCAAAAAACTACCCCAAGCGTAATAAGCTTAAGGGTTCTTGAGCATCGCATACGAGTTCTTGAAACCTTTACCTTTGGCGCGGGTATAGCTTGCCAACATGGACTTCAACGAAATAGAAGCGAAAGAGGGTGTCCGGCTCTCATGGTAATCTTGCTGTGGCCAGGGTTTTATGCCAGTACTTAATTTCCTGCCCGCACAACAGAAAGCTCGCAGAGTCGGAATGGACCCAATTTGCACGTCATATTCCTAGCCCTAAGATTTTCTTATTGTTTAGCGCGGCATATATATGCGCTTTAAATACGAAAAACTTCATCCTTGAAAGATCAACTTGATCCTGCATTTTCCGTCCAGTTTTGGTATCATAACCCGCTGACGCGGTTTCCAAGTGTTTCCCCTTATCATTTCAGTATCACCAGTGCCACGCTTCAAAATTTTATATTAGGATGATTTTCATCCAGAATTTACCGTTGAAATGAGGCGGAGTGGGCGACGTTTCCATGATTGACGCACACTTGTGGCCTTTTTCTTCGATCTTTTTTGACCGACATCCAAGTGCTTACACCCTCACAATTATTTTCCAGGAATGTCTGGCCTAACAATCGAGTGGAAGCGACAAAATGTGTTGTTCCTCTCGGCGCCTTTGTCACGCCTGCGAAGCACCTTCCCGATATGCCGGTGACTTTTCTTTCCATTTCTTTCTGTATTCCTATTGCGCGTGCTTCAAGGTTTCCTGAATTGCTTCAAGTCTACAAGTTACAATAGTTTTGCAGCAGAGAGAAACTGAGGGAAACACACCGTTGTTACGGTTTTATCCCGTAAAGTTGCTCAACTGTTATCGACTCACAACTCGTTTGCCAATCGTAACTAAAACACCTTTGACTCCGATCACGCCCTCTCGGTACCTTTTTCCTTGTTCGATTATGAGTACAAGTTACCACCGTGTGCCTTAATCCTCTTTGGCTCGATTTGAAAGGGCGATCCTAGCAAGGAACTGAACGCGCCAATCAACAGTTTCAACGCGTTCACGAAAATAAGAAGACGCGCTCGGCTCTTCCCACTGCTGCATTCATCGCTTTTGCCGTTTCAAAGGCGATGTTACCTTCTTTACCACCTTCTGGGCTTGGTCCTCGACCCCTCGAACTTAGCCTCCCCTCTGCTTACAGGTCGTGCCGTATGAACCCGTCCGCTGCCGCTCCTGCGGGGCGTGCCTGAACCCCTTCTCTCGCGTGGACTACGTAGGTATGTTTTTGCGCACTTCATCTGTCAGGGCGCTTTATGGCCCTCCTTTTGGCTACCCTTGCGCGTTCTTTCCAAGTCCTCTGCCCGTTTGCTCATCTTGTTTACTTGCCCTTTGTGATGCTGAAGTGTTCGGTCGACTCCCCCAAACCAGGCAAGATCTGGATTTGTCCGTTCTGCTACTCGCGAAATCACTTCCCGCCGCACTACGCCTCCATCGCAGAGAACAATCTACCGGTTCGAACAGAACCCTTGCCTTACCGCTCATTTCCTTAGGTGTACAAGGGTACTGTCCTGGTAGTTTTTGCTGGATGGTCCCTGCCTTGACACGGCGTCTGCGCGCGTGCCCGCGCCACGCTGACTTGCTCCCGCATTCTTCCTCACTGTAGTAGCCCGACGCGGCACCAGGGTCCACCCAACGGACCTGCACTAACTCGATCGGTCTGCGACGTTCTTATGGTAACTGAGAGCTTTAGAGGCGGGCGCTCGTTCGATTGGAACAGGCTGAGCTGTTCCCCAACTACACCAGCATCGAGTACCAGCTGCCTCAGCAGGTCTGTTGTCTCGAACACCGCCTCGATCAGCGTGCTGTACCTTAGCTGCCGCTACTCCCTCACGGCTGCAAGCACCCCATGGTCTGCTCTGCAACGTGTTGTCGTGCAGGGCAAAATCGTGTTTGCCTACCTTTCCTATTTCGACACCCCACGTTGCCTTCAAGCCTTTAGTGATCGCAAGCGCGGCCAACCCAGTGCAGGAACTCTTAGAGATCCTGGAGGCTTCGCAACGGGTAGGTCTCAAAAAGATCTGGTGGGAAAGGACTCATTAGTCCACGTACCTTTGTCGAGTGCGCGTGATCGTCCTCCTCGAGGGTGACGGGGCAGAGCACAGAATTTCCGTTGACAGCCTTTAAAGCACACCCTTGGCTTTGGTTCAGGCGGCTGTGACAGCGCCGGTGTACCTCTTAGTAGTGGATACGTGCCTGGCTGAGGATGATCTAGGCGCTCTCAAGGCCTCTCTCACCCAGGTACGCCCAGCTCCCATCTCATGTTCTATGTTAAGATCTCGGCAGTGCCATCGAGAGTTTGCAGGCCCATACGATCCCTCAGAGTTCTCCGTTTTCCCTACAGTGCAGTGCGCCGAGTAGTCTTCGGGCGGTATTGCTGACCGTAGCAAGCGGCGCGTCAACCAACCGCGTCGCCCTTTCTAAGAGAAAATAGATCTGGAAGGCGGTGCAGCCGCCTTCCTTGTGCGCTGCCGATGCCAGGCCCTCATTGTCGTCGAGTTATTCCGAGAGTGAAGTGTATCGTGTGCTGCAGATTCTTAAACGCGGGGCACTCTTACTCTGCGGCAGTTCAGCTCGGCGCTGCCGGGTCCCTCACCGGACACTCAGCGTCCACACGCGGGGGTGGGTTGCACAGGCGCTGTCCCTTTTGCCAGAGAACGCTCTCGTGGGACTGGTCACCTTCGGAACTCGTGAACCCCCCTTGTGGCTTGGCGCCCCCACTCACGCATGCCACACCGCTCGTCCTTCCTCTACCCACTGGCTGACCCTCCCCCAGTCGCACTGCATGCTGCCCGCCCGATTGCACGATCACGCACCCTTCCCTCTTCCTGCCCCTTCCCCATCCCACAGTCGTAGCACGCCCCTTTCGACTTCCGACCCTGCTTGCCTGCACTCGTTTGCGGCACGTGATAAGCTGCACTAAATCCTTCACTAGAAGCATCTCCGCCCTCTGGCATCAGGGTTTCCTTTTCTCATTGGTGCAACCCTTTCTGCGAGCAGGTCCACGTGCACGAGCTCGGCTTCCAGGACTGCTCCAAGTCGTACGTGTTCCGAGGCTCGAAGGAGGTGGGCACCTGCTACCGTGTCTCCATCCTGCCTCGGCTCTCTCATCGCTGCTGCTCGACGTCTGGCTCCTGGACCCACGGCCCTCTAGCCTGCCGCTGCGCGAGGCCTCGCCGGGACCACTGAGCGTTGGGTGTGTTGCCGCTGCCAGGTGAGCATGGCCAAGATCCAGGATCAGCTTGGTATGCGGGGAATACAAGGACGGCCTGCGGCCCAGGGCCAGCCAGCAGGCGGCAGTAATGCCGGCATCGATCGCTTCTTGCTGCCTCTCTCGGTACGTTCCCGCTCAGCACGCGATTGCGATGCCGTGCCTATGTTCACGCTATGTCTGTTCCGCCTGCAAGCTTGGGGCTTAGCTTGGCTTGCGACTGAAATCTCCTGGACCACTGGACACATTGGACCTCGCGCCGACCTCTTGGGATCTCCCGGCCAGCACCAGATCTCGAATCATATCGCATATTCGGAGAGGCTGCGAGCCTCTCTGGTGTTGGTCTTGCACTAGTGGCCAGAGTGGTCCGTGCAGTGGCGGGGTGAGGTGTTTGGTGAGTGCACTGACGTGGCGCCGCCGATCCTTGATGCAGGATTGCGAGTTCCAGCTCTCGGGGGTGCTGGAGGAGCTTCAGTCTGACGCGTTCCCGGCAACCCCCGAGGATCGGGCTTCGCGCTGCACTGGTATCGCGATGCAGGTTGCCGTTGGACTCCTTGGAGCCGGTGCCGCAGGGACGGCCGGCCGCGTCCTTCTCTTCTTAGGGGGGCCTTGCACGGAGGGGCCCGGCGCCATCGTTGGCAAGAAAAAAGATGAAGCCATTCGTCAGCACAAGGACATTAACAAGGACACCGTCCCCTACTACAAAAAGGTAGGTTGTGTTGAACTCCCCGTTGCGGGTCCTCTGACTCTGGCCGCCCCTCTCTTCGTGTCCCTGGGCAAGCTTTTCCAAGCTTTGCCCCAAGCATGGTGTGTGCTGGGTGCGCAGTGTCCAGTCGCCTGCTGCGAGCTCCCTGTGCCACGTCACCTCATCTGGGTCGTGACAGAGCCAACCCGTAGAGCGAAACCGGAGCAGTGCGCACTCTCCTCGTCGGCCTTCCAAGCCACTTGGATCTGTGAGGCCGGAGGACAGATCGCCCCCTGAAGTCTCGTATGACAGACGCGTGCCTGTGCTTTGGAGGCGTCGCCTTCCGCAGCGCTAGCCTTTTTCTTTGAGGCTAGTGCAGCCCCCGCACAGCCTTGAGTGCAGCGGTTCCTGCTAAGTGGTGACGCTTCCCCACGCCGTGCTGGCTCCTGCAGGCAAAAAAGTTCTACGAGGCTATGTCGACGGAACTTGTTAAGAACGGCCACGTTGTTGACATCTTCGCTTGTGCTCTAGATCAGGTACGGCCGATTGGCATCCAGTACCCCGTGCTACCCTACGGTGCCAGCTTCCACTCTTCGAGGGGAGCTACGAAGTTGACTGAATCTCGGCGCTGTGAACCTCGGCGCTGACCTGCTGCAGGCTCGTGGTGCCAACGAAGGGGCACCTGTTGTGGCGGCGCCTCCGGCTGGACCCCACTGATCGGAGACGGTCCGCCGGCTTGCCTCCGTCACTGGCGGGTTCCCGAGGACTGCCCGTGATGCTGCGCAGCCCTCTGCGGCTAGACGGTGCCTTAGAGACCTCACTTTCTCGCAGGTCGGACTAGCGGAGATGAAGATCATCTGCGAGCGGACAGGAGGCGTGTCCGTGCTTGCCGAGGGTTTCCACCACCAAATGTTCAAGGAGTCTTTCCGGCGCCTCATTAGCCGCGAGGGGGCTAGCGAGGCATCCCTGGGGCTGGCAGCGCGTGGCACCTTCGAGGTCATCCCCTCGCGTGATGTTAAGGTTGCCGGCGTCATCGGGCCGTGTGCCCCTCTTGATAAGAAGAGCCAGGTGATCCTCGACCCCTTCCCGCCCCCCTGGCTCCTTCCGCCCCTCTTTTAACCCTGCCTCCTTCCCGCCCCTCTAGTCTCCATGCCTCCTTACGCGCCCCATGTGATTACAACAAAGTGAGCTTGGCCCCGCGGCTGTGGCTTGCAGGCGGTTGCCGATACCCCGGTGGGAATGGGCGGCACGACGGCGTGGCGGTGCGCCTCCTGCCACCCCTGATTTCCCAGCACCCCCGCTTTCCCGACACCCCTGATCCCGGCACCCTTGCTCTTCCCCCACCCCTGCTCTTTGCTGAACCCCACAGCATTTCTTCGAATGTCCTGAGCTGGCGGAGGTGAGGCTGAGTGTCGAATAGCGAGTTTCCACCCGCAACGAGTTGTGGAGTTACTCAGTCGGTTATGCACCGCTCGGAGGGTGGCCGGCGGGCAGGCTCTGCGGACTGGACGCGGCGTCCACCATTTGTTGCTTCTTCGAGGTGGCCAATCCTAAAGCAGATGACAAACAGGGGTCACCACCTCAGCAGCAGCAATTTTTCTTGCAGGTGCACCCGCCGGCGCCCACTCGGGCCTGATGACCTCTGTGACAGAGGATGGAGCCTGGTGCTCCGCTGATGCGTGAGGCACTGGGCAGATTTTAGTGGCTACATGAAACATAGGCGATGGACAGGATGGGGCGGCATGGAGAATGCGGCTTGGATCTGAGATATGGGGTGACTGTGGGGCGGCATGGACAATGCGGCTTGGATCTGAGATACGGGGTGACTGTGGGATGTGGTGTGCCAGTTTGTGACAACCCGGCAGCTGCCATCGGGAGAGGTGCGGCTGAGAGCAACGACGATGACACGCGCGTGGACAGATGGCACAAACACGCAGCATCTGGTGGCTGGGTTCGATCAGGAGGCTTCCGCGGTGCTGCTTGGGCGCCTGGCTGCGTTCAAGGCAAGTTCTGACTCCTCACTGCCCGCCCGTCCACCACATCTCCGCCACCCTTCGCCTCCTTTACTTGCGGTGCTGAGTGAGGGTTGCGCTTGGGTGCTGCAGATGGAAAATGACGACGAATTTGATCCCATGCGTTGGATTGACCGCAAATTAATCAACGTTGCCAAGCGCTTTGGGGAGTTCCGAAAGGATGACCCGCAGTCGTTCCAACTTGCCCCCAATATGTCGATTTTCCCCCAGTTCATGTTCAATCTGCGCCGTTCCCAATTCGTTCAGGTTAATCTCCACTCCCGCCGCTGTAGCAACTCACCCGCTTGCCGAACCATGCATGGTTCAGTCTTAATGCCGACGCCATGTAGCGCCGATCTTCTTGCTCACCGGAAGACGCCGTGAGATGCGCCGATTGTACCACAGTGGTAGGATAAGTTAACAAAAGGGCCAGATACCGAATGGAGCGGCGGCGAGCATGTGGATTTTCTCACTTCGGAGGCTCCCTGCGCATCAGGTGTTCAACAACAGCCCGGATGAGACAGCACACTATCGCATGATCTTGCAACGGGAGGGTGTCGTGTCCTCCCTCATCATGATCCAGCCTATGTTGCTTTCATACTCCTTAAGTGGTGATCCCCCCCCAACCTTGCCCCTGCCCTGCCCCTGCCCCTGCCCCCCTCCCCGCGCAGAAATCTGTGCATGCTACCCAGCTGTTCCTGCATGTCGATTTCGCATACACCACCGTTGCGATGGATAGTGGGCGCCCGTGAAGAGAGCCGCATTCTGAGATGGGGCTACCGCTGCGAAGTATGGCAGCCCTGCCACTGCCGAACATGGACTGGTGCGAGCAGGGGCCTCGCACATGCACATAACCTAGCAGGGGCCTCGGCAGCGCTAGAGGTGTTGTATTTGGGTAGGTTGGGGAGAGGGAATTGTCGTGTTGTGATGGTGATGACGACTGTGATGACACTGTTTATCATATATCAACCAGGTATATGACTATCCCCATGATTAGAGCAGTGATCTGAGTCGAAGGCACACAAAACACGGAGGTGCTGTATAGATGCGGCAGCGGTAGAGGCGTGGGACTCGGGTAGGTGGGGGAGAGGGCTTTGTCGTGTTGTGGTGGTGAGGACGACTGTGATGACACTGTTTATCATATATCAACCAGGTATATGACTATCCCCATGATTAGAGCAGTGATCTGAGTCGATGGCACACAAAACATGGAGGTGCTGTATAGATGCGGCAGCGATAGAGGCGTGGGACTCGGGTAGACGGGGCAGAGGGAATTGTCGTGTGGTGGTGGTGATGACGACTGTGATGACACTGTTTTTCATATATCAACCAGGTATATGACTATCCCCATGATTAGAGCAGTGATCTGAGTCGAAGGCACACAAAACACGGAGGTGCTGTATAGATGCGGCAGCGGTAGAGGCGTGGGACTCGGGTAGGTGGGAGAGAGGGCGTTGTCGTGTTGTGGTGGTGAGGACGACTGTGATGACACTGTTTATCATATATCAACCAGGTATATGACTATCCCCATGATTAGAGCAGTGATCTGAGTCGAAGGCACACAAAACACGGAGGTGCTGTATAGATGCGGCAGCGGGTGGAGCGTTGGACTCGGGTAGGTGGGGGAGAGGCGTCGTTGTGTTTGTTGGTGAGGACGACTGTGATGACACTGTTTATCATATATCAACCAGGTATATGACTATCCCCATGATTAGAGCAGTGATCTGAGTCGAAGGCACACAAAACACGGAGGTGCTGTATAGATGCGGCAGCGGTAGAGTGGGACTCGGGTAGGTGGGGGAGAGGGCTTTGTCGTGTTGTGGTGGTGAGGACGACTGTGATGACACTGTTTATCATATATCAACCAGGTATATGACTATCCCCATGATTAGAGCAGTGATCTGAGTCGATGGCACACAAAACACGGAGGTGCTGTATAGATGCGGCAGCGGTAGAGGCGTGGGACTCGGGTAGGTTGGGGAGAGGGCGTTGTCGTGTTGTGGTGGTGAGGACGACTGTGATGACACTGTTTATCATATATCAACCAGGTATATGACTATCCCCATGATTAGAGCAGTGATCTGAGTCGCTGGCACACAAAACATGGAGGTGCTGTATGGATGCGGCAGCGGTAGAGGCGTGGGACTCGGGTAGGTGGGGGAGAGGGCGTTGTCGTGTTGTGGTGGTGAGGACGACTGTGATGACACTGTTTATCATATATCAACCAGGTATATGACTATCCCCATGATTAGAGCAGTGATCTGAGTCGAAGGCACACAAAACACGGAGGTGCTGTATAGATGCGGCAGCAGTAGAGGCGTGGGACTCGGGTAGGTGGGGGAGAGGGCGTTGTCGTGTTGTGGTGGTGAGGACGACTGTGATGACACTGTTTATCATATATCAACCAGGTATATGACTATCCCCATGATTAGAGCAGTGATCTGAGTCGATGGCACACAAAACACGGAGGTGCTGTATAGATGCGGCAGCGGTAGAGGCGTGGGACTCGGGTAGGTTGGGGAGAGGGCGTTGTCGTGTTGTGGTGGTGAGGACGACTGTGATGACACTGTTTATCATATATCAACCAGGTATATGACTATCCCCATGATTAGAGCAGTGATCTGAGTCGCTGGCACACAAAACATGGAGGTGCTGTATGGATGCGGCAGCGGTAGAGGCGTGGGACTCGGGTAGGTGGGGGAGAGGGCGTTGTCGTGTTGTGGTGGTGAGGACGACTGTGATGACACTTTTTATCATATATCAACCAGGTATATGACTATCCCCATGATTAGAGCAGTGATCTGAGTCGAAGGCACACAAAACACGGAGGTGCTGTATAGATGCGGCAGCAGTAGAGGCGTGGGACTCGGGTAGGTGGGGGAGAGGGCGTTGTCGTGTTGTGGTGGTGAGGACGACTGTGATGACACTGTTTATCATATATCAACCAGGTATATGACTATCCCCATGATTAGAGCAGTGATCTGAGTCGATGGCACACAAAACACGGAGGTGCTGTATAGATGCGGCAGCAGTAGAGGCGTGGGACTCGGGTAGGTGGGGGAGAGGGCGT